>JAOXYA010138189.1:0-10155 GCA_028565675.1 Sorex palustris | reverse complement strand
TTTGACAAGATCCAGCACCCGTTTATGATGAAAACCCTAGCCAAAATGGGGATAGAGGGGACTTTTCTCAATATAGTCAAAGCCATCTACCACAAGCCTACAGCAAGCATTGTCCTCAATGGCGAAAAACTGTACCCTTCCCTGAAATTACCTTAGATCCGGGGGGGGGGGAACCCAGGCGGGACGGTGCGGCTGAGGGCCAGCTCCGGAGAGCGGGAGCTGCTGACTCACCCCCCCACGCACCCTCGGGACCCGCCTGCCGCCCCAAAGTGCTGTGTCATGCCCCGTCATGCGGCCTGGGTCATTAATACCCGGTTCTGGGAAGCCCAGGCCTGTTCCCGGAAGGGGTCAGCCAGTTCAGTAAACAGATTGGTGGTCATCGGGAGCGGGGCGGGCCTGCAGCCGGGCAGGGGCGGGCCGGGCGGCAGGGGCTGGACAGGCCGGCGGGAGCCCACCGCAGAGGACAGCCTGGGACCCCGGATGTCTCAGCCCTGGGGTGATGCCCGGCTGGCCCGGCCCCTCGGGAAGCTCCCTGCAGGGGGGGCGGTGGGAGGGGGCGGCGGCAGGAAAGGCACAGCTGCCTGCTCGGGCCTCGGCTGGGACCCACTCTCATTCATTCATTCATTCATTCACTCAGTGGCGCTCACCCCCATGCACAGGATCAAGCCGCGCTTCCTGAAGTGCCTACTAAGCGCTGGCCTGGCTCTGGGTAGCCCCTGAGCTGCCTCCTGGCCCCACTCACACCCCAGAGCCCCCCTGAGGCAGGAGGGCCAGACAGTGCTCGGGGTATGGGGGGGGTCACCTCACGTCCCCGGGGCCGAGGTCGGTCAGACGCTTATGCTGCCGCTCTGGGCTGTGTGACCACAGACACGTTGCTTAGCCTCTCTGGGCTCCCCGCAGTCCAAAGTCGGGGCTTGTAAGCGCTGGGCGGGGGGGCAGCAGCTCTGGGCCAGAGCCCAAGGACAGAGGGGGGCACCGGGTTCTCCTCGGATTTTGCCCAAGTGGGCAGGGATGAGGGCTTGGCCCCAGGCCTGCCCGAGGAGGAGAGAGTGTGGACAGCTGTGACGGCCTCTGGCATCGTGAGGAAACGGTCTGAGCTAAGCGTGAGCACTGAGCGAGGGCAGCAGCCTCTGGGGGGCGCAGACCCCAGCTGGCAGGACTGAAGACCAGGGTGCCCCGAAAGTCAGAGACCCCCTCCCGTATCCAGGGACCCCCAGACCCCGCGGCCCAGGGAAGCCTGGAGCCCCCGTTCCTAGGTGGGCCCTCGCCTGCCCACCCCGCCGCCCTCTCCCCTGCCTGCCCCCCACCCTCTCCCCTGCCCACAGCCCCGCCGAGTGCTGACGCTCCATCCTTCCTGAGTGGGGTCCCGGCCTTCCTTCCCTGGAACGCCTTCGGTGACTCCTGTCCTGGTGGCAGGGAGGGGCCCCCGCACTCTGCTTCCCCCCTCCCCCGGGAGAGCCCCCTCAACTCCAGGCCCACCCCAGCCTGGCCCTCACGATCTTTGAGAAGAGCCCCTCAGGGGCCCACAGGGACCTCGCCAGGCCTGTCCAGCCGCCTCTTCTGTCACTGCACCAGCAGCCGGGGAGACCCAGTTCCTGACACAGTGCCCTCGCCAGTCCTGCTCCTCCAGCACATGCTCTCCCCGCCCCGGGCTGGCCCGGGTCGTAGCCACAGAGCCCTCGGCTGCCCCCCAGGGCACCCGCCTCTCCTCCCCTGCTGGGCTCCTGCTGCCCCCAGGACCCCACAAGTCTTCCCAGTGGGGGCCTCCCTGCTGAGCATATGGGCATTCTTAGGGGTGGGGTACGCTGGACACTGATGTCCAGCGGGGAGAGCACAGATATGCTCCATCCCCCTTTTGGACACAGGTCAAGCCCTCACAGAGAATTCCTTTGCCCTAGATCCACGGGGGTCAGAACCTTAGGGGCTGGAGGATAAGGGGCTTCATCCCCAGCAATAAACATCTGAACTTCTGGGGGTCTAGGCCTGCATTTCCCGGCCCACACCCCCAGCCTTAGATTTCCCGCCCAGCAGAGTTTTTCTACCCCAGGGCCTTTGCATGCACTGTGGCCCAGAGGGGCATTTTCTGCTCAGCCATGTGGGTTGGTCCTCATTGTCTGGAGCCACCTGTCCTTGTTTTCCCACTATCTGACATACTCCTAAGTCTACTCATTGCTTGGGACCGTCCTTCATGGGGACAGAGGGCCATCCTGGTCATACATGTGCCTAATTTCTGGGTCCCCCAGTCCCTGCTATTACGGTGCTCAGTACCAAGTGGCTGAGAGGAGCCCTGTCTGTTTGAGCCTTAGAACTGAACTCCAAGGGCGGAGTCGACCCCCAGCCCGGGCATCCCATGTCCTTTCTCCAGGACAGAGCAGATCTGTCCCCCAACTCCGCCACCCAGCATCTTCTGGGCTTCCAGGCCTGCTGAAGGGGGTCACCCAGCCCTCCCCAGAAAGAGGAGCAGAGGGCAAGAGAGAAGGGAGTGTCAGAGCGGGGGTGACAGTTCGGGAGGGCTCCCCTGGACAGCCCTGACCTGGAGGTCCTGTGTTCTGGGGCTGGGGTGACCTGAAGCAGGAACTCAGAAAACCAAGGTGGACAGTGTGACCCGGGAAAATGCCAGGGGGACAGAACTCGCAAGAAACCCCCCCAAACCCTCCAGCACCACACCCCGACAACCAGCTGACGAGGACCCGGTCTCGTGAGGTTAAGTTAAAAATGAGGCAGAGGTGCTGGAGCGACAGCACAGCGGGTAGGGCGTTTGCCTTGCACGCAGCCAACATGGCCAACACAGGTTCGATTCCCAGCATCCCATATGGTCCCCTGAGCATTGCCAGGAGCAATTCCTGAGTGCATGAACCAGGAGTAACCCCTGAGCATCACCGGGTGTGACCCAAAAATAAAAAAAAATGAGGCGGAGCTTTTTCTGGCCAAAAACGCCGGAACTGCATGGCGTCAGGAAGGGGACCTCCCCACGTCCCCGTACTTGCGGGAGCCCTGGCGGCCACACCCACACCCCACACCGCTGCTGCCACAGAAGCTCGTGCCCTGGCATGTGCCAGAAGCCTCGTCACCAAACCTCGAAGGAGATCCACTAGCCACAAAACACGTCTCGGACGCTCCTTCCCGGCGGAGACCTCCGGGACAACCTCAGAGACGCAACAATTTTCACGAGCTTTCTTCTACTGAAACAGTTCTCGGTCGTTCTGTTAGTCATTGAGTGGTAACCAGCCGTAGAAAACAAAGTCCCGTGGGCCTGCTAAAGGGCCCCCTGCGGGGATGGTTGGGAAGATGGAGAGGACGGTGGAGAAAAAGTGACCGTGGCATCGGGGTTGGGGTTGGGATGACGCGTGCCGCCGACAAACCATCATGAACCAGACTTTGTAAACCACCGTGTTTAAATAAAGCGGGGGAAAGTGAGGTGGGTGAGGGCCAGAGACAGGACAGGTCGTGAGGGGCTCGCCTTGCATCCTGCTAGTCCCAGTTCCATCCCCGCACACACGTGCTCCCCAGAGCACCCCCTGAGGTCACCCCGGAGCACAGAGCCAGAACAGCCCCTGGGTGTGGCCCAATCCCCCCCAAAAGTGAGGGGTGCAGTATGTCATACTGTGGTCACACATATGCCCAGCAGGCCCCTGGGTATCGCCGGGTACAGCCCTGGGGGTCCCCGGCACTGCAGGCAGCATGACTGCAGGGTCCCAGCCTCCTGCTGGGCTGGCCCAGAACCATCTGCTGGGCCCAGAGTCCCTGAACCCTGCAAAGACGAGAAAATAGGGGCTGGAGCGAGAGCACAGCGGGGAGGGCATTTGCCTTGCACGGGGCTGACCCAGGTTCAATTCCCAGCATCCCGTATGGTCCCCTGAGCACCGCCAGGAGTAATTCCTGAGTGCAGAGCCAGGAGGAACCCCTGAGCGTCGCCGGAGTGACCCAAAAAGCAGAGAGAGAGACAGAGACAGAGACAGAGAGAAAATAAACTGATTTCCAATCCCACCCAAAGGCGCAGATGCCAGCTGGACAGAGGGAGGGAGGGAGGGAGGGAGGGAGGAGGTCAGTACTGAAATATCTGCTGGCCAGGAGCCAGGGGCCAACACTCGCGACGCTCAGGGCGGACTCCTGGCTCTGTGCTCAGGGATCACTGCTGGCAGGGCTTGGGAAACCATGCAGGGCTCCGGGGATGGCGCTTGGGCCGACGGTGGGCCGGGTGAGCGCCTGGCATCTGCTCTCTCCCTCCAGCCCTGACAGCCACGGCTCTTCCCCCGCAGCCCACCCCGCTTCACCTCTGCCTGCGCCTCGCTGTGACAGGCCCCGTTTGCCAGCTTCCCTTTCCCTCATGGTACCCTGCGTAGGGCCACAGCCCCCAAGAAGCTCAGCCGAGGGACCCGCCCAACCCAGGGACACTCCTGAGCGCCCCCCGCCCCGTCTCTAGCTTGTGATTAGGAGGCAGGGGTGGGGGATGCCGGGCTGGTTCTGGGGGCACCTCGCACCCAGGACCCAGGGAGCTGCCCTTGGCCCTGCCTTGTCCTGCGACCCTTGGCCAAGCCCTGAGCTGGCCCAGGAGCCTGCCTGGCTTTGGGTTCTTTCCCTCTCTCTCTCCCTCTTTCCCTTTCCCTTCCTCCCTCCTCATAGCGAGCATTTTTGTTCTTCCTGCCAAATGGTCTACAATCCTTTCCCAGCAGATAAAGTCTCCTAAGCAGTCTTGTGACTTCCTTCAATCCTCCATGTGTGTCTAAAGTGACCTCACTCAGAAAGCACCAGATCAAGTCTCCTTGTTCAACTGGTCTCTCACATACAAGTGCCCGGCACATACACGTGGAGATAACCGAAAGCCTTAAACACACCCACCCACATCCAAACCAAACCAAACCAAACAAAACAAAAACAAACAAAAACCCCCCACCAAAACAACTCACCCCCACCCACCCAAATAAATAAGATCTCCTCCTCCCAGCTTGTATTTCTACCTTACGTTCTGGTAATCACCACAAGGGGTCTGTGGGGACCCAGACTTTTTGGCATCAAATCCCAGCTCCACCCCTGAGCAACCACGTGACTTTGGAAAAGTCACTTCTGCTTCACAGTTTCTTCGGTAAAATGGTGTGGGGAGATGGGAGTCAATGGACCACCTCCCTTGGAAGAATCGGGTGCATGGCCAGTGCTTGCCAGATGTTCTCATGATCAAGCCAGGACCGTGAAAAATCCCACGGCATGCTTCTTCACGTGTATGAGAAAACCGTGTTTCCTTCGTTCGGAGTTGGCTCAAGACCAGAAACCTGGAAGTGTCTGCGGTGGTCGGTGGGGGGAAGTGACTTGATGAGCCCCGATGTATCGCGCCAAGGGAGGGGACGAACTCAAGTCTCGGTTCCACTGCCGGGGTAGCGGAGGAGTGACGTGTCCTCCAGCCTCACTCTGGACGAACGGTCACAGCCCGTTACGGGTTTATAAATTTTATTAAATTTATAACAAAATTTTATTTAAAGATTTTTTTCTCTTGAAGTAACTTTTTAATATAAAAGTTCATTATCACTCATATCCAGTGGTGTTCTGGAGGGAAAAAGCCAAGATTTGCAGGATTTGTCCGTTTCCATACTATAAATGCTACCATGTTTCGTTATATCAATACCACAGTGAGTTCAGAGCTGCAGTAGAAAGGAATAAGCGCATTATGTTGTTGTTGGTGGTGGTGATTTGGGGGTCATACCCAGTAGTACTCAGGACCTACTCCTGACTCTGTGATCAGGAATAACTCCTGGTGATGCTCAGAGATAATATGGGATACTGGAGAATGAGCCCAGGTCAGGCACATGCAGGGCAAGCACCCTACCCACTGTACTAGCTCTCCAGCTCCCCAATGCATGTATTGACCTTTCCAATAAACTAATCAAGTATATGAGTATAAAGTAAAATGTCATAATAAAGAAATTACTAGAGTTTAGTGTTTGCTGACTTTGATTTTATGTGACTTATTTGTATGTTAGCATAGTTTTTATTTTAATAAGTAGTATGTAGTCAGTGGTTCACAGTTTCCTAAAACTTTTACTTTTCCCTCATGAACTGATACAAGGCAGTTCCAGCTCTGTCACATCATGGCAATGCCAGCCCCTTTCTCAACACCTGGTGCGGCAAAAGTTGTAAGCCACTGCTCTAGTCTGAGCTGCCCTATCCTCCTTCCTTCCTCAGCAACATGAATATGCCAGCTACTCCCAATTATGCATAACCAGTCAGTAAAGCGGAGAAGCAAATGAATGACCCCCTTTCTTTCTGCAGCTCTCCCTTTATGCTCCTCTGAATGCTTGGTTCTGGATGATGCCTTTAATGGCATCTCACTTTGCTCCCTATCTTCTTAAACTCTCTTATTTATTTATTTATTTATTTATTTTTATTTCAGGTGTTTGGGGTGTGTTTTTGCTTTGGGGTCACTCCTGGCTCCAGTTATTTCTGGCTCTGGCCTCAAAAGTTACTCTTGGTGATGCTCGGGGAACCATATTGGGTGCTGAGGATCCAACCCCTACACTCTGTACTATTACTCCAGCCCTGTTAACTCTCTTAATTTTTAAATAGTTATGCACATAACTCTGAGGTATTTAAGTGCTTCCATCTCTCATGAAGGACATGCTTGATTTTTCATGCACTGTATTTTAAACTAAGTGGATGAACATTTTTATTCCTGATAAACACTATTAGATTATTGATATCTTAAATTACTGAGTATATGCTCTTGACTTAAGCTTGAGCACAATATACCCATTCATTATTTATAACCATGGAAAAAGTTTAAGTTGTGTTCATTATACTTGTCTTTTCCAAATTCTAAATCATATGACTTCTATTTAAAATTTTTAAAAAACACAATATATATTTTTTGAACCTTGTAGAAAAGGATAAATTTACTTCAACAATTTTTTCCTGGAAGAATAATGTACATTTTTGTAGCAAGAACTAGTACAACAAATAAATTCTAACATAATAATTGAGCTTGTACTCAAAGCTTGTACTCAGTATTTTAAGAGTTTTAAAACAGCACAAGCTTTTTACTATAGTACTTTTGGTAGTCGTTACTTAACTAAATAGTACAAAAATATAATATTTTCTAAGGCACAAATAATTTCTCAGATGTCACCCCTAAACCACTTGATTTGTAAACATTTTTTCATTTCTGGTGAAGTAAGATAGTTTTTATTGAAACTTATTTAGAAAGATGTGATGGGAGAGAAAGAAAAAAGCTGGCATTCGAGAGAGAATACAGTTTTCTTCAGGATGGAAATACGCAAGCAAATTTAATTAGAGATAAGGGGGGCATCGCTGCCCCCCCCCATATCGCGGTGCTATGAAAAGGAATGGAACTGGAGCTTAGAACCCCGGGTGAGAGGCCCCAGGACCCTCCAGAGCTGAGAACAGTTCTGGGTGTCAGGGAGTTCCTGTGGGGCTGGGATAACCCCCCTGCCCAGGGTCACACGGGGTCAGGCAAGTGGAGGGAGGGCTCAGCCCAGAGCACCCTGCCTTCTGGGGCTGCTGCCTCCAGGCTGAGCTTCTCGCCTGTGCCAGGGCCAGGCGCCCGGCTCTGCCAGCAGAGGCACCGAGAGAGACTGTCTCCCACCCGGCGGTGGCACAAAGGCAGAGCCTGGCACTCACCGTGGGCAGCCCCAACCACCTGGTTCAGCAACTGCTCCTGGGGCGGCCTGGCCCCACGCCTGGGCTCCGCACCCCTCCGCGCAGGGAAAGGGGGGAGGGCAGCAGGGAAGGCAGCGGCAGGCAGGCAGACAGCGTCCGGGAGGCTGGGCAGAGCCCGGGGTAAATAAGGGCTGGAGCACTGGGCCTGGAGCCCTGAAGTCAGGCCTGGAGGAGAAAGGGAAGAAGTGGGAGAACAGGAACACGCATAAAGCACCCATCTCTGTCAGAGGGCCTCCCCTACCCCCCCCCCACCCTCCTCAGGAACCCTCAAGAGGCATCTTGTGGAGGTTCCAGCGAACAACTCAGGAAAACAAGTCACAGAGAAGTCAAGTCTCTTGCCCAGGGTCACACAGCTGCTACTTGGCCTAGCTGAGAGTGAAGCCCAAAGCCAGCTGACTCCAGCCAGAATCTAAACTTGTCATGGTGGGGCTGGAGTGATAGCACAACGGATAGGGCGTTTGCCTTGCACGAAGCCGATCTGGGTTTGATTCCCAGCATCCCATATGGTCCCCTGAGCACTGCCAGGAGTGATTCCTGAGTGCAGAGCCAGGAGTCATCCCAGAGCATCGCTGGGTGTGACCCAAAAAGCAAAACAATAAAAATAAATAAACTTGTCATGGTGACGTAGGGGAAGAGGAGGGGAAAGGAATGGGGAGAAGAGACAGAAGAAACAGGAGAGAAAAGGAAGGAACTCCCCTTCCTCCCCTTCCCCAAGCTGTGTCCTGAATAGCGCCACACCAGGAGAACCAGTGGCTGGAAATGCCCCAGAGAAGGGCTGATGGGCCAGCAGGCGCCAGGAGTCAGAGAAGGAAAGTTGGGGCCCAAGA
Source organism: Sorex palustris (assembly GCA_028565675.1). Lineage (NCBI taxonomy): Eukaryota > Metazoa > Chordata > Mammalia > Eulipotyphla > Soricidae > Sorex > Sorex palustris. The sequence goes on along the minus strand of JAOXYA010138189.1, from coordinate 1,663 downwards.
CCCAGAAAGGAAGGGCAGCCGGAGTCCAGACTGTGGACAGCCCACCCCACCCCATCTCTCCCCCATGGCCCCAGCAAGCACAGCTGCTCCCCCAGTGAGGCAGAGTCCGAGGGGTGCACAGGCCTGTGCAGGACTCAGCCTGGGTTTCCCACCTCTGCTCTCCAGCCTCTGTCCCACCCGCATCAACCTCAGCATCAACCAGGCTGCAGAAGTCAGCCTGAACACCCCCAAATGCGCTCCCCACACTCTTCACTTCACTGGACCTATTGGCCAGCCACAGGCGGGTGGCCAGGCTTTGCCCCCCTCCCCAAGCCCAGAGACGAGCTCAGGGAGAGAACAGAACCCGGACTCAGGGCTCAGCTCTGGCCCAGCTGAAAGCCCTGGTCAGCTAGGGCAGACGGCGCGGGGGGACAGCGGTCGTGATGCACCTTCTCAAGGACATGTTCACTGGGGGCCGCTGGGAACTCGGGAGTTTGTGGGGGCCTAAGGCTAGGCTTGAGGTATCCTGGAATCCTTAGCTGTCTCTTTCAAGCACAGACTCAACAACCCTGGAAATGATCTAAGCTGCAACCACCGATAACGTGTCTGTCAGGGTGTCAGGTGGGGACTGGGCCTGGGGCAGTGTGGGGAGGGATAAAATCTGGGAACACTGGTGGAGGGAAGTTGACACTGGTAGTGGGACTGCTGTTGAAATTCACCTAAAATTAAATTATTAATGACTTTGTAAATCATAGTTCTTTAGAAAATTATTTATTTTATTTTATTTTTATTTTTGGGTCACACCCGGCGATGCACAGGGGTTACTCCTGGCTTTACACTCAGGAGTTACTCCTGGCAGTGCTCAGGGGACCATATGGGATGCTAGTAATCGAACCCGGATTGGCCGAGTGCAAGACAAATGCTCTACCCGCTGTGTTATTGCTTCAGCCCCTGAAAAAAAAAAAACTTTTTTTTTAAAAAAAGAAATTGTACCCCAGCTGAATTCTGTAGGTCCCTGATTTTTTTCTGGAGAAACCTCTCAGGTTTTAATTCAATTCGCAAAAGGGTTAAGATTCCTGAAAGGTTAAGGGCCAGAGGGATGATGGTACAGCAGGGAGGGCACTTGCCTTGCATGTGGTTTAATCCCCAGCACCACATATGTTCCCCTGAGCCCACCAGAAGTGATCCCTAGCACAGAGCCAGGAGTAAGCCCTGAGCACTGCCGAGTGTGGCCAAAAAAAAAAAATTCTAAAAGTTTAAGGGTCGCTTGGCGACAGTCAGCTCAAAGATGCTCTGACTTCATGCAGAGGTATTAAGAGAAGCCCAGGGCCACCCGGGAGGGTGACAGGAGGCACAGGTTCTGAGGACAGGGCCGGGGCTGCAGCCATCGGCTCACCCACTGCCTGGCATCTGCAGAGGGTGTGTGATGGATTCGTGACTGGCTGAGCCATCGCTTGGCAGGAGGCCACCAGCATCACAGACGTTCTCAAGAAAGGTTGTGGATGGGGTCCTCATGAGATGGGGCTGTATGAAAATCTCCCCCAAACTTAGAGGCAGGGGGCTGGAGCAATGCCACAGCGGGTAGGGCGTTTGCCTTGCACGCGGTCGACCCGGGTTCAATTCCCAGCATCCCATATGGTCCCCCGAGTACCGCCAGGAGTAATTCCTGAGTGCATGAGCCAGG
>JAOXYA010138180.1:0-10155 GCA_028565675.1 Sorex palustris | reverse complement strand
TTTTCCATACTGAAAGTTTGGGAGGGATACTGGGATCATTGGTGGTGGAGAATGGACACTGGTGGAGGGATGGGTACCTGATCATTGTGTCACTGAAACGCAAACACCAAATTTTTTTAAGTATGTAACAGTACCTCATGGTGATTCACTTATAAAAATAATAATAATAATAAAGTCAAAAATAAATAAATAAACAACCCTAAAAAACAGAAACATAACCTCAGCTGGCACATGCAGCAGAGACTGCATGTAATGAGGACCAGAGAGACCGGAGGAAAAAAAAGTTGTCTGTGTGTTGGTTCCTGCTGCAGCCTCTCTCCTTGGTTTGAAGATAGCTGTTCTTTCCTATCCTCACAGGGTCTGCTCTATCTTTGTTTCTTTGTTCCAATCTCCCTTTATTCCTATAAGGACATCAGTTATTTTAGATTAGAGTTCTTCTTTAAGATTTTAAGTTTATTTTATTGCCTCTTGAAAGATGTTGTCTCATTATCTGGTTACATTCTGAGTTACTGAGTCTTAGGACTTCAACAGAAGAATGTTGAGGATCCACAGAAATGGAGTGACAGCACCCCATGTAGGGTTATTCCCTTTCATGTGGCTGACCTCCGCATCAACCCATATGAACCCCTGAGCCTGCCAGGAGTGATCCCTGAGTGCAGAGCCAGGAGTCAGACCTGAGCATTGCTGGGTGTGCTCCCACCCCAAAGGGGAGGAAAGAAAAACAGAATGCTGAGAATCCAATTTATCACAAATTACTCCCATTTTTAAACATTTCTTACAGAAATGTTTTTTGTGAGGTGGTGGTGTGTGGGTAGCCCAGACCTGGTGGTGTTTAGGACACCATATAGAGTACTGGAGATTGAATTTGTGTCAGCTAGTTGCAAGCCAAGAACCTTACCTGCTATACAGTTTTCTGGCCCAAGGGGTTTTATTTTTTCATTATATACTTTCATGACTTGAGCTGGAGCAATAGCACAGCAGGTAGGGCATTTGCCTTGCATGCGGTCGACCCGGGGTTCAATTCCTCTATCCCTCTGGGAGAACCCAGAAAGCTACCAAGAGTATCCCACCCACATGGCAGAGCCTGGCAAGCTCCCTGTGGTGCACTCGATATGCCAAAAACAGTAACAAGTCTCACAATGGAGACGTTACTGGTGCCCGCTCGAGCAAATCGATGAACGACGGGAGGACAGTGCTACAGTGCTCTCCGGCTTTTTGCGAAATGCTTCACAAGGTCATACAGCTCCTGCAACGTTCACGAAGACTGTTTTGAACACATCCTGCGAGCCTGGAAGCAAAGGGCACAGAGAGACTAAGAGGATCGAACAAAATCACACAGCCGGGTCCAGGCTTGGCCCACGGAGTCCCGTGTCCCGGCTCCCGCCCTAACAACTCCAAGGAGAGGCTTTCCGGAGGCTTCTGAAGTTTTCTCCTCGGCATGGCTACCTCGGGTGAGCCCCGTGAAGGGAATTTGTATTTGCATTTCTTAATAACGACGCAGACGCGGCGGTGGGACCCCGTTCACCTTCCTCCCGGGTCCCAGGGAGCGAGCCTGCCCTCAAACCTCACACGCCGCCATCTTCCTTCCACGCGGCCCTTCCAGATTAATTGGTTCTTAATTAATCCTCGAGCTTCGGGATTTGAAAAAGTGTTAGTTTTGGTCGCCAGCTTTGACTCTCGCTCATTTCTTAAACAATGTGGATGGAAAATTAATTCAGGGTAGAAGAAGATGACAATGCCGTGTGTGGTGGCGTGGCCTGTGGGTACTCCGATTTAAAGCCCTGTCAATCAGGACTGTAATTTCCACCAGACTTTGCATGCAGACAGTCCAACGCATTGTCCTGGAGCCCCGGGGCTTGGCCACTCTCGGAAGAACCTCTGTCAGATGAGGAAGACGCTCTTCTTTATTCTGAAAGAGGACAAACATCTCTGCTGCTGGCTTTGGGGTTCTCGTCAAACAATAGGAGATCTGGGGATGAAACTGTCTCCGGCATAAGGTCTTTAAAACAACAAGGGGGCCCGCAAGGAGAGGGGAGAAACCTCCGCGATTCCTCCTGGAGGGCCGCCCCAGCCCCCGGATTCAGGCAGAGCTCAATAGCTTGCTTGCGCATCCGGTGGGAATCATTTTTTATTTCTCTGCTCAGAGCGAACAATTGCTGGAAAACTATATTCAGATGGGCTGGAACAATCCCGCAATTGTTATTTTTCTTATTTGTAGATTTGATTTTGCTCTTTAGATATTTAAAAATTCCTATTCATCCTCTGCCGGGTTGTCTGAGCCTGAATGTCTCTCTGGTGGATCCCAGCGTGCCCCATGGTGGGTAAGCGAATGATAATTCAATTGTCTTAACAATAGCCAATAACCAATGGGGGAGAAACAAAATGTATTCCTGGCTTACTTAATGCAAACCGCAAACACACAAAAGCATTTCATATTTTTTCTTGGTGTTTCCCATCGAAACGTCCTGCTGCTCCATTTAACAGCAAGTGAGTTGTTAAAATTGAAGAGCCAGTGTTATTTCTGTTGAAAGTCAAATCAGAGCGCGCCGCCGCTGGTGGGCTAGGAGGTGGGAAGTCGTGTTCCTCCGAGCCGTGTCAGCCCAACACCTGCCCGAGCGCCGAGCGCCAGACGCCCGGCCCGGCTGGCTGGTCCGACTCCAGGGGAGGCTCCGTGTCCGCGCCCACGTTCCGTCCTCCACGCTCCTGCCCCTCGGAGCGCCTGGCCCCACCCGCCAGCTGTCTCCCCTCCGCCTCGGGGCTGGGGGCCAAGCTCAGGCCCCTCCTCTGCCGTGTACGTCCCCCTCCTGGGAAGGAGGGCCTCCAGCCCGGCCCTCCGTGGGCCACGGTCCACTCGGCAGAGGCCCGGGAGCTGCAGAGAAAATCCCTTCCTGTCCTCTTCCTGGTAAAGGGAGCGGCTGGCGCCCAGGTAACAGGGAGGCCATGGCAGGGCCGGGATCAGAGCACTGCAGGAGTGCTCCCTACTGACCTTTCACTGCAGGAGTGCTCCCTGCGTACCTTTTGCTGCAGGAGTGCTCCTGGGCTGATCTTTCGCTGCAGGAGTGCTCCCTGCTGACCTTTCGGAGTGAGGGAAACAAATCTTTCAACTTGTGGGTGATTTTCTTCTTCTTGCCTGCATCCTATTTCTTTATTTGGGGACATGCAATGACGCAACTGGAACTTGTGTTTCCCGCACCAGGGGCTGTGTGTGTGCACGTGTGTGCATGTGTGTGCGTGTGTGTGTCTGTGTGTATGTGTGTCTGTGTGTGCACGTGTGTCTGTGTGTCTGTGTGTGCACGTGTGTGTGTCTGTGTGTATGTGCATGTGTGTGTCTGCGTGTATGTGTGTGTGTGTGTGCATGTGTGTATGTATGTGTGGAGCCCCAGGGGCTGTGTCAGGTCACTAGGGGGCCCAACAGGAGACGTGTGTGGGTTCCAGCATCCCGTCCTCCCGTTCACTCTCCCCGCCCTGTTGGAGCCCTGCAGCAGGAGGGGCCTTGGGGCAACGAGATGAGGAGCAGGGTGGGGTCCCCCACTAGACAACAGTCGTCGAAGACCCGAGCCCCGCAGCGGCGCCTCTGGCCAGGCCCACCTGGGGCCTGCAGGGGCGGGGCCCTGGGGGCTCCCCCCCACGACCCCCCACCTCTCTCCCACAGCTCCTGGCCAAATCCCCCCCCATCCCTCATCTACCCTGAGGCCCAGCCCCTCCCCATGACCTTGGGGCCCAGGAGATGACGATTCCTGCGGGTGCAGCTGAGAAGGCCTCAGGGTGTCTCCACCCGCAGCGTCAGGGGCACCGGCCCACACGGCAGGCCCAGGGTCCTGTGGCCACTGCCCCACCCGGCCCACGACCCAGGGACCGCCCAAAGGCCAGAGGTGAGACACGGGGTTCCTGGAGGTTCTGAACAAAGGGAAACTGTGAGAACTCTCAGTGCTCAGAGAGAGGAAGAGCGGGAGGGGGAGAGGCGGGAGGGTCTTAAACTGTTGCCCCAGGAGCACACAGCACGCGGCGTGGACAAAGGAGAAGAGTCGGCGGGTGGCCGGGTTCCTGTGTGGCCTTACCAGCAGCCCCTCAAAGCGCCCCCTAACCTGTTTCTCCGGAACCCAACTCGGTGCCTTACGAACAGTCCAGGGCACGACGACAGCCCTGGGGGGCCCCGTCTCCTGCTCAGGCCGAGGGGCCAGTGACAAGCATCGGTCTCCCCTTCCCGCCCTCTGCCTGGCTCCGGGCAGAACGACCGACTCCTTACCGGTCAGTTGTCACCAGGCCTGTAGGTCCACGCCCGCGGCTAGCACTGGCCACGGCAGCAAGGGCGGGCAGTTCTCAAGCCCGTGCTCTGTTCGCCATCAGTGCCTGCAACCCTGGATTCCCCCAGCAGAACATTCCAGATGAACGGAGGTGAGTCTGCACAGATGGTGTAGGGGCACGGCACCTGCCTGGCGCGTGGCACGCTGGCCACGACTCGGTGATCCCCGGGACCCCAAATGGTCCTGAGAAATGCCAGGGGTCACCCCAGGGCACAGAGACAGCAAGAGCCCCCCAAGACCACTGGGTGTGACCCAGAAACCAAGAAAAGGGAGAGGAAAAGGGAGAGAGAAGGAGGAGAGTCGGGAGAGAGGGAGAGAGGGAGGGGGGCAGAGAGCCCCTCCTGTCCCGCCGTCGCCCAGGCAGCCCCTCGCTGGTGCCCGTGTGCCTCGGTGGACAGGCGGGCCCATCTTGTCCAGGGCGCAGTGACGTCAGAGAGGGCCCCTCTGCCCACTCAGCATTGTCCTGAGCTCCGGCGTCCGGGTGCTGGGGGCGTGGCCCCGGGGTGCTGGCAGAGACCCCAGAGACCCTCTCCCGGCCCAACTCCGCACAACGTCCCTCCATGCTCACGTCATTTCAGAAACCCTGAGGCCGTCCCGGGCGGGTCGCCTGGGGAGCGTCATGGTCAGCATGTCCGTCCCGTCCTCCTGTCCTCTATCACTCCCAGGCCCGGGGGACACTGTGCGCAGGGCAGGCCTGTGCCGCGCAACCCACCCTGTCCAGACAGACAGACGAGGCCTCACGCTCGTGGCCAAGCCGAGGGCCGCAGAGCCGAGAGAGCCCGGCAGACGGGCCAGGCCTGTCCCCCACACAGGGCACCCACACGTCCCCGGGTCTCGAGCCCTGCCAGGCCCCTACGGCCGCCCTGGGCTCCACCCCGGCCCTGCGTGCTCGGAGGGGCCGGTGCCCACCCCCTTCGTCTCCTCTCCCCGTCACCCTTCTAGGGGCGGCTACGTCCCCAGAAGGAGGCAGCCTGCCCAGTGCCAGAGGGGGCCCAGCCCCCAGTAAACAGCAGGAAAGCACCACACCGGGATATTGCCCCTGGGAGTCGTGTGTGTGTGTGCATGTGTGGGTCCTACCTAGAACCTCAAACACCCAAGGCCTCCCCTGGGAGTCATGTGTATGCGTGTGCATATGTGTGCATGTGTGTGTGTGCACATGTGTGTGTGCACATGTGGGGGTATGTGTGTGCACGTGCATGTGTGTGCATGTGTGTGCATGTGTGGGTGTGTGCATGTGTGGGTCCTACCCAGAACCTAAAACACCCAATGCCTCCCCCGAGAGTCATGTGTATGCGTGTGCATATGTGTGTGTATGTGTGTGTGCATGTGTGTGTGCGTGTGTGTGTGTGTGCGTGGGTGGGTCCTACCCAGAACCTCATGCACCCAAGGTCTCCCCTGGGAGTCGTATGTATGTGTGTGCGTGTGTGCGTGTGTGTACGTGTGTGTGCATGTTTGTGTGTGTGTGTGTGTGCATGTGCATATGTGGGGGGTGCGTGTGTGTGCGTGTGTGGGCCCTACCCAGAACCTCACGCAACCAAGGCCTCCCCCGGGAGTCATGCGTATGCGTGTGTGTATATGCATGTGTGTGCGTGTGTGTGCACGTGTGTGCGCGCGCACGCGTGTGTGTGTGTACGTATGTGGGTGCGTGTGTGGGCCCTACCCAAATCCTCATGCACCCAAGGCCTCCCCTGGGAGTTGTGTGTATGCATGTACGTGTATGTGCATGTGTGTGTGTGTGTGCATGCGTGTATATGCGAGTGTGTGTATGCATGTGCGTGTGTGGGCTCTACCCAGAACCTCACGCATCCAAGGCCTCCCCTGCCCGAGCCGCATCCTGGTGACATTCTGGGTGTGGGGCGCAGGCCGTGGCCTCCACTGGGTCCCTGAGGGCCGAGCGCCTTTCTGGAGGCAAGTTCTGGAAAGCGCTCGCTCCAGTTTGTCGGGTATGTTGCAATCCAGTTGCAACCAAAACACGAGACCGGGGTGACCCGATCCTTGTGAGCACAATGGTCGTTCAAGGCCCTCTCGTGCCGGGGGCGGGGAGCCCGCTTTCATCCTGCCCCTGCCTGGAAAGAAGGCTTTGGGGAAGATTCCTTTGTCTGAACTGTGGCAAAGGAATCATAAAAGGCCTTAAGATGCTGTGGCTTGGGCAATCCCCGCCTCGGAGAGGATTATACGACCCGGCTAGAAAGGCATTTTCAAAATCAAGAAGCAACCCAGCCCTGAACTTCACTTTTTTTTTTTTTGTAACGGTCCAAGCAGGTGTTTAAACATCTCTGAAAGGCGGACGTTTCCTTTTTCTGTTGAAATATTCTGCCCCTCGGTTCCCCGCCCCGAGCTGCCGGGGCCTCTGTGAATCGCGTCTCTCATCGGCGAGTGGACTAAGAATGTTCCGTTTTAATCAAACACAATTCACAATAGCAGCGCTTGCAAAACTCGGGAGTTACAAAAGAACCCCCACCGCCTGCTTTCAACTCATCCGTTTCCTGAGCACATCTTAAATACCTGTCGCTCCACTCCTGGCCCGCCAGTCCGTTCGTCTGTTTGTGCAGTGCCCGTCGGACGGTGGGTGCTGAGAACGTTGTGAAATAAAGGCATAGAAACCGTTGAGACCCAAGCTGGGCCTCCAGTGACTGGGGGAGGAACGGGCAGTCGGGCCCACGCGGTCACAGGGCAGGAAAGGGCCGTGGTGAGCGTGTGCCAGGGAATCTGGTGACTTAGGTGCCCGGAACCCTACCACCGCGGGCCCAGGCCTCAGAGAGCCCAGCTTCCTGCGAAGTGACCCTCGGGGTGTGGGAGGCCACTGACACAACTCTTGGTTTCTCTCGTTTCTCTTCTTTTTTAAGTTTGGCCTTTTGGGTCCCACCCAGCGATGCTCAGGGCTTCCTCCTGGTTCTGCACTCAGGAGCCACTCCTGGCGGTGCTCGGGGGACCCCATGGGATGCCGGGGATCGACCCCGGGTCGGCCGCATTGAAGGCAAACAGACGCCCTCCCCGCTGTGCTGTCACTCCAGCCCCGGAAACTGTCGGTTTCTGCTCTGATGTTCGGCTCCCAGCCAGATGATGGCACGGCAGGGAGGACTCTTGCCTTGCATGCGGCTGACTCGGGTTCGATCCCCTGCACCCTCATCAGGTCCCCTGAGCACATCAGGAGTAAGGCCTGAGCCTGCTGGTGGGGCTCCAACTTCCCCCAAAATACCATGTGTTGCTTTGCTGCAAAAACCCCTCTGAGTGGGACGGTTGCTGGGTCCCCTCCGTCCTCTTCACAGGGACTCCTGGAGCACCCAGGTCTCCGGGGTGAGGGCCTGCCCCCTGTTCCCCCCTCTCCTCCTCTCCTGCCTGCGGCCAGACGGGCACTGATTTCTGAGTCAGCGGCCACGCCGAGGAGGGTCAGTTGGGGATACGAATTCACTGCACCGTCTGAGAGCTGCGGCGTCCCCAGAAGCCCCGCCATCCCTCAGGACCATCGACACTGGTCTCTCGAGACTCGAGGTCTCTCGAGACTGGAGCCCAGAGTCAGAAAACACCAAATACCAGATTCCCGCTGAGTGAACTGTTGGCGAGTGGGAGTGAGACTCCTTCTTACAGGAGCAGCATGCAAGAGGCCACCTACTCATGGTCGCAGCCTTTAAAACGTGAATAAAAACAGAAACAGTTACACTGTCCGAATAAAAACAGAAACAGCTACACTGTAGCAGGGTCCTCCCGAATAAAAACAGAAACAGTTGCACTGAAGCACGGTCCTCCCCCGTTGTTCAATTTGCTCTAGCGGGCCCAGTAACATTGTGAGACTTGTTGTTACAGTGTTCGGGGAATCGAATACATCACGGGGAGCTTGCCAGGCTCTGCCGTGGGGGCGGGATACTCCCGCTAGCTTGCTGGGCTCTCCGAGAGGGGCGGAGGAACTGAGCCCGGGTCAGCCGGACCTGCCACGTGCAAGGCAAGTGCTGATCCTTGAAGGCCAATCCGGATTCAGGGTGTGCAAGAGGGGGGAACGGCTGCCGTGTGCTGCCGAGAGAGCGTATGGCCAGGCGGGCGAGTGAGGGCATGCTGTGCCCTGCGGGTCACCACACTCACAGGCTCGGCCCGCCCACTTACTGAGAAGTGGGGCCTCGGTTCTGCCTCCTACCTGCAGGGCGGCGTCCAAAGGCTCGTCCTCATGTCCTGGCTTGGAACCAACACCCCTCGGTGGCGTGAGTGCCCGAAGGTCACCCCGACACCCCAAGGCTACCAGACCCTAGCAGGGCGCCCGCCCTCACAGCCCCGCGGCCCGGGACTCCCATCTCCCCCTGCCGCGCTCACCCTCACGCGCTCTGTCCCCGCTGCCCAGGACCCAGGCAGCCTCCCTATGGAACCAGACGCCCGGCACCCCCAGCCCCTCCCGGCCTACCCCCCACCCCCCAGGCCCGGATGGAAGCGTCTTTCCTCTGCAGATTGTCCTTCTGTCCACTCTCGTCCATCGTTCCAGGGCGTTGCAGCACTTCCACTCTCTCATGCTTCCCACCACTCTGCCAAGACCCCGGAACCTTTGGGCTGAGCCCGCTGCCCCCGGGAGAAGATGTGTCTCCTGCCCGGCCTGTCGCCCCCCCCCCCGGGACCACCCTCCCCCCTTGCCCTCTGTGGAGGCACCGCCTTCCTGCTCTGCTTCCCGCTCTCCTGGTCTCAGGTGAGACACGTCTCTCCTTGGAGGTCCTCACTGGCCTGGGCAATCCCAGTCAGCGTCCCTGCACACACACACACACACACACACACACACACACACACATGCACACACGCATGCTCGCATAATGAAGGTTTTTAGAGCATAATACTTAAGGGTCCTCCTAAAGGAACTTTGTTCTAGAATGTGGCCGGAGGGTGCAAAGTCGCTTTCCTGGGTGAAATGAGTCCGACCCACTTCCTGCTCACACTCGGCTCTGACCGATGGTCACCCGGCGCCTCTGGACGCCGTGTGCGTGACTGGCCATGGGCTTCCCGAGTTCCCTCACACCTGTTAAAGCAGGAGCGAGTGTGGGAACCCCGCGTGCGTGGTGCTTCCCTCCCAGAGAAGCTGGTACCTGGGACGGTCACCCAAGACCCAGATTCGAATGAAAGGTCGGGGGAAAGTGCTTAAGTGTGCCTGGCGTTGTTTTTCTGGTCTGGTTTGGGGGCACCCAGAGGCACATTCCAAGCTCCCATGTTCCCGAGGAGGACACTGGTCGCCTTCGCCCTACTCGGGCTAGAGAACACAGAAAGAAGCGTGAGGATTTCGAAATCGGTTTCTAAGAGCAGGGATTAGAAGTCCGGGCTCTTGGGCAAGACTGTTGAGACAGAGAGACGTGAAGAAACCACGTCCCTGAGAGCAGGCCCGGGTGCCGGGCAAGGCTGGGTGGTCAGCCCCCTCCTCAGCCCGCTACCCCAGGGAGGCCTCCTTGGCTCTGCCCCTCCCACCTGCCGCTGCTGGACTCCGCTTAGCCTTGGTCCAGCCCCTAACACTGCTGCCCACTGGGCTGGGAGGGGCTGCCCAGGCCTGGGGCGGGACTTCCTGCTCCAGTGCCAGGCCGGGCTCAGGTCCAGAGAAGGTGTCAGCCTTCGCCCGGTGACGCCGGTGCCCCTGGGGGAGCCCTGGTGTGACACCACAGTCCACTCAGCGTCTTCCTTACTCCCTCTCTGCCCCCAGCAACCTGCTACACACACAGCAGGCTTAGACCTCCCGCCCTCTCTCTTTCCCTCTCTTTGTCTGTCTCTCTCTGTGTCTCTGTCTCTGTCTCTGTCTCCATCTCTCCTCTCTCTCTCTCTCTCTCTCTCTCTCTCTCTCTCTCTCTCTCTCTCTCTCTCTCTCTCTCCCTCTCTCTCAGGTTTGGGGCATTAT
>JAOXYA010138170.1:0-10156 GCA_028565675.1 Sorex palustris | reverse complement strand
CTTGCCAGGCTCTCCGAGAGGGGCAGAGGAAACGAACTCGGGTCGGCCATGTTGGCTGCGTGCAAGGCAAATGCCCTACTGCTGTGCTATTGCTCCAGCCCAATTTAAGAAGTATATTAACTAAATAATTAGTCACTTATAGGTATCTGATCAGAAAAAGAATCACAAAATTTCAAGCAAAAAATACATCATATTTTACTGATTGTTTCATGAATTAATTTAGAACTATTTGTTACAATAACATATGCAAAAATATTCTAAGGTAATACTTTGTAGAGTTTGGGTTTCTCAGAGTTTCATTTTGCTTAACTTTACATTTAAATGATTGGTCACTAATGCCTCTGGCTTTTCTGTACCTGGCAAAATTATAAGGTGCAGAGACTCATAAATATGAATAAAACCAGAAATAATTTTCTCATGTGTTGGAACCTCTGATTAAGTACTAACATTACTATGCAACTAACTAAATAGGCCAAGTGTTAGGAAACTGCAGGATACAAATGACTACTCTCCTATTCATTCTTAAGCGAAGGAAATTCGCCTGATTTTGTCCTCTGTGAAACTATACTTCTCTGATGTTTCTTCTCCCTCTCTGCCTTTTCACTTTTTTTCAGAACACCCAATTACATACATTTTCTAGCCTGTTAGCTTAACATTAAAAAACCCACCTTTGACACAACCCAAGAACTGACTCAATATCTTCCCTTATATAGCCCAAGGATATTTTAAACTCAACCAAAATAGTGTATCTAAGAGCTTTTGTCCACCACATATAAATTGTGCTGCTTTACACTACATAATGACAATACCAGTTATAGTGTCACAATCTCATTAAAGGCATGCCAACTTGTGTTTGAGACCTTCTAATTACTAATATCTAATTATACTCAGGTTCTTTACTAGTAAACGATTCTTTTAATTTTTTTAATTTATGTTATGATTGGGCTGGAGTGATAGCACAATGGGTAGGGTGTTTGCCTTGCATGCGGCCTACCCAGGTTCGATTCCTCTACCCCTCTTGGAGAGCCCCGCAAGCTACTGAGAGTATCTCTCCCACTCTTCAAATCATGGCAAGCTACTTGTGACGTATTTGATATGCCAAAAACAGTAATTACAAGTCTCACAATTGTTGTGAGACATTACTGGTGCCTATTCGAGCAAACTGATGCACAACAGGAGGACAGTGCTATAGTGCAGTGCTGTTATGATTATTACTACTGAGGAAACATAGCTAGTTATAGTGTTAGTACTGGGGGAGGCAAAATGTTTCCTATATGTGTTCAGGACTTTTCCACTGAGTCTTGTCCCAAAGGACTCAACCTATATATGTTTAAGAAACCATGTGGTACTAGAATCTAAACAGAAATTATAGAATGCAAGGCAATTCCTTTATCACCTATACTACCTCTCCAGTCTAATAACATTGTTATTATACAATATTATGTATAATGTTGTATAACAATGTTATGTATACAATATTACTGTTACACACCCATCACCATAGTATGAATATCCCTCCAGCATTGTTGTCTCTTGGTCAAATTTCCTTCTGCATAGCACTGTAGGAGTAATAAGAAGGAGGAAACAGTCACTGCTCTCAGGCAGCTTACAGTGTTATGTTTCAGTGATGAAATGATAGCAGCCAGTCCTAGGAACATCAGTGACAGACTAATCATCATATTGAGGATTATGTCATTTGGGAAGAAATTTCTGAGGAATAAGTAGAAAGAGTATGAAAGTGAAGAGAGAAAAATGAGTTCAAATGCTAAAGCATTTTAAAGAGAAATACCCTCTTTACCACATCTAATAACCCAAATCCAAAGTGTTCAAGCTAATTCTGTTCTGTTTCTTTTTAATGATTTTGTTTTTAGTCACAGTGACTTACAATACTGTAAATGATAGGGTTTTATGCATACAATATTCCAACAACACTCCTTTCACCAGACTGTTTCCCTCAAATAACAGGTCTGTCCACCCTTTCTCAAGGAGACAAGAGGAGATATTTTCTGTACCTCTACCTCCATCAACATACACACACATGTACATGCACACACACATGCGCACACCTTTGACACAACCCAAAAACTGACTCACTTTTTCAAGTATACCACTTACTATTGAAAACTTACTTTTCAATAGTTGACTTCTAGGTCAATACCTCTAGAATTGTAATTTTTAACATAGTTTTCACTAGTATCAGTTTCTCTAGGGCATTTCACTCTGTTCAATAAACCATTATATATCCATTTCCCCCCATATCTCAAGTGCCATACTAATCACTGTAATAGCAGAGATAACCAGAAGTCCCCTAAAACTTACTTTTCCCTTCTAATGCATTAAATTCACAGCTGATAAGCAAGTACTAGGGAGAAATGACCATCCCCAGAGAGGAGGGGAAAAAATGGTCATATTATTAGTGCTCCACACTCCAATATACGTGCATAAAAGTAGATTTTCCTTTCTTCCTTTTTTAGCTAGCTAGAAAAATCAAAAATAAGATCTTAGGGAATAGGAAAATTACCAAAGGGAAAAGGTCCTTGACTCAACAAATGGGGAAAGGCACTTGCCACCCAAGTACAAGAGAAATTTATTTCATGCTGAATCATTATTTTGAGTCTATTTTACACTAATTTAGATAATCCTAATAAATACACTTCTTACTCCTTATCTATCTGTTCCTCAGTCATGCTGATTGGACAACTTTGTTCCTCCAGAATGCTCACTCTAGCAGGAACTAAGCAGTTGAGAAGATATCAAGGGGGAAGAAAGGATGTATTTTTTTAAATCATGGTTTATGAAGTCAAATTACATTTCTGAAATCAAATACTACATGATATTTTTTAATACTTTGTTTTCTCCTCTAGAAAACTCCCTTCTAGTTCCATTCTTCCCATTTTCTTTCTTAGGCTAACTTGGTCACCGTATTTGAGCCTCCCGCCCAAAACTTTTTCTTGAAACTTCACCTTTGAGAAGCCTACTCCTCCCCTTACACTTACTGAGTTCACAAGGGCAACATTATTAGCTAAATTCTGCAGTCAATTTTATTTTACCCATGCCACAAACCACCATCATATATCCAGTATTTGTGGGGTGTAGAGTGTGGCTTGGACATACCATGTTATGCTTTCTATTCCTATCTCTGTGTTCAGGAGTCACTCCCAAAGTACTCAGAAAAGTCTACATCATGCCAAGGATCAAATCAAGCCAGCAATATGTATGGCAATTACCCTGGGACTATCCCTCTAATCCCCACATCAACGTTTAAAAATAGTTTTATGACTTTAATTTCTGGACACTGTCCCCAATGGTTACTTTTAATTATCTAATTGACCTTTGACTGCTGCTTCTTATTTTATTCTTTTGTATTCTCATTGATATTCTGCTAAGTAAATATTATATCAAGGTTTAGCCTTTAGATATCACTTCCAGCTACATTAAATTCTTAGGTGAACTTATTTCATTTCATGACTTCAATTGCCAATTCTATGCTTGGAAATACTCAGATTTATATCTACAATGTGAGATTTATTGTTACTGTTTTTGACATATTGAATACACCACAGGGAGCTTGCCAGGTTCTGCTGTGCAGGCGGAATACTCTCAGTGCCTTGCCAGTCTCACTGAGAGGGACAGAGGAATCAAACCCTGTTGGCCGCATGCAAGGCAAACACCCTATTCGCTTTGCTATTGCACTTTACTTTTTTTAATAGTGCAATTTCTCTGTAACCTTTACTTCTTTTGTTGTTATCACCTTAATTTAAATCAAGAACTTTGTATATTCTCTGCATTCTTTAATTTCAATCCATAGAACGATGTCTTACAAAAAGAAAAATCAAAATAAGCATCCATTGAATGAATTAACAATCCTCCCCAAGCACATTATCAGCACATAAAAATAGTGCTAATAATCATTAGTATTGCATTCATGAAGGGAGTTTTGTCAAAAAGACATTTAAACCTCTGTCTCTTTCTAACTACATGAAAATATACCAGAGTCTCTAGATGGAGGATTTTTTATAAACTCTCTAACTATATGGATATAAAAATATTTCCTCCAGATTTCTTGAAGGTTTTAAACCTCATCAAATGATAAAATTGCTCGCATGAAGCTACTCAGTTGTCTGCATGAAGAACTACTTTTGATAATAAAATTGGATGATGTCTGGTATCATAGTTTTGGGAGATTATACTTTATCTATTATAATTTAGCTGAGAGGTTGTAGGTAAGTTACAGATGACTTCAGAGGAGTAATAAACTAACCTAAAATAAATTACTGAAAGGATGGATGTCAGAACCAAATGTAAGCATTCCTGAACTCCCAATTTTGAGAAAGAGAATTGAAGTTGATTTATGCAAGTTTACTTCTTTAAACCATGGGAACACCTGCAAGGGCAATAAGAGGCTGCCCTAAAAGCCTCTATCCCACTCTGAGAGCCCAGCCCAGTATCCTGCCCACACAGCAGAGCCTGGCAAGCTAACTGTGGTGTATTCAATATTCCAAAAACAGTAAATACAATGGGTCTCATTCCCCTGACCCTGAAAGAGCCCCCAATACAGCAGTGTTAAGAAGGAAGAAGGAGAGGCTGATAAAATCTCAGTGCCTAGTGAACTAGGCTGCCAAAATGAAGAAGGACTAAAATGACTGTCTGTACTTTCAATGCACGTATGCTGGCATCAGATGCATATGTCGAGGATCAGATGATGAAAGCTCAAATATCAAGTATGACATCATTGATCTGACCGAGATGAGAAGGCATCAACCACACCATGCCATTTTAGACACTGGAGAAGAACTGTTCCTCCAAACATGCAACAAAAGAGGCACTGGTGGTGTCAGTGTCCTTCTCAACATGTACTTGGCCATGAGCATTGATTCATTCAATCGCCTAACAACCCAAATTGGACGGTTACACTTAAATAGATGTGGCTCACTGCCAGTAGTTTCTATCTTCGTTGTCTAGCACCAACATCCAATTATGATGAAGAAGAAATTGAGAATTTCTACAGGGAGCTGGAGAAGTTCTATAAAGAAGACCACACCTTCTACAAGATGATTGCAGGTGATTTTAATGCCAAGATAGAACCAAGAAGATCGGCTGAAGAACTACACATTGGGACCCATGGCCTAGAATGGAGCAAACAGGGTGAAAGACTGTCTGAGTTCATCATGTTGACCAAGACCATCCCTGGTACCTCACAGTTACAGAAAGCTGAATCTAAACTTTGGACATGGAAATCTCCCAGTGGATGGTTCCACAATGAAACTGACCACATCACATTCAATCAGCAGTTTTGCCTGACCAATGTCTCTGTTGTCTTAAAATTCCAGATGGGATCAGACCACTGTCTCCTTCATGCAAAATTCTACTTCACGGAGAGGGGAGAAAGGGCTGCAAGTTTAAGAAGAGAACTCCCAGAATGACCACGAACTAGGAGCTCTTTGGCACTATTGTGGCAACATGGGAAGATGCTGCCGTTGACAACATTGACGAAGAATATGATCGACTGGTTCAGCACCTCTATGTGTGAGGAATGCCAAGAGAGAGATAGCCACAAAAAGATGCCTGTCTTCGGAAACTCTCAAGCTCATTTTTCAACGTGGCTGGGCACGAGTCTCAGGCAACCACAAGTGAACATCCAAGCTTGCAAAGCAGCGCAGAAAAGCAAAAAAGGAAGACCTCAAATAGAGAAGAGCAGCAGTGCTGGCCGAGGCGGCAGAAGCTGAGAAAAGCATTCGCAACGCCCTCCTGTCCTTCGCCAACTACAGAACCAAGATGACTTCCCTGTGATGTCCCGATAGAACTATCACATGTTCCAGTTCGGCAATGAAGAAGATTATCCATGACTTCTTCTCAGATCTCTTTGATAACCACGTCCACCTGCCCACATACAAAATCCCACAGGATGGATATGTTGTTCCCAATCTGACACGCCATTTTGTCAGGTAAAGAAGTGAATAGCACCTAGCCCAGACAAGGTCAGACCCTAACACCTGAAGAATCTGCCATCAACTCATCAACACACCTGCTCGGCTCTTCACAAGCTACCTACCTGAATGCAAGGTCCCTCCCCAATGGAAAACCAGCAGGACTATTTTACTGTATAAGAAGGAAGACATCCATGACATTGGTAATTATCACCTGACCTGCCTTTTGTCTGTTGTCTACAACCTGTTCACTCGAGTCATCCTGAATAGGATTGGCAGAACACTAGATGAAGGACAACCATGCGAGCAAGCTGGGTACTAAAGATAGATGGTTGGCAACTAAACCACCTCTGCTTTGCTGATGACATTGTTCTAGTAACACCAAACATTAGCTAAGTGGCACAAATGCTGGCCGACTTTAACCATGAGTGTGGAAAGGTCAGACTACAGCTGAATGTCACAAAGACAGTGTTTATGAGAAACAACCTCATTCCTAATGTTCCATTCACTCTCAATGGAATGAACATCTCCAAATGCAAGTTATGTGTACCTAGTCGAGAAATCAACATGACGAATGACCTAGCACCTGAGTTCCACAGGAGGAAGGCAGCAGCTTGAACACCTTCAACAGCGTCAAAGAAATAGCCAAGGGGATGAAGAATTGCCAGTTCGGGGCACATGTCTTTGACTCAACTGTTCTTCCTGCATTAACATATGAGATCTGAGACCTACAAAAACAGGATGAGAACACTATACAGATCTCCCAAAGAGGAATCAACAGAGCTATGCTTGGAGTATTATGCTTCACTCAAGTGAGAGAAAGAATCCAGAGTTTCGACCTTCCTCAACAATCAAGATAAGAGACGCTGTCTGGCTTGCCAAGGTGTCAAAAATCAGATGGGCTGGACATGAAATGTGATTTGGAGACAAATGCTGGGCTAGAGCCTTTACCAACTGGATTCCATGGGACATCAAAAGATCGTGTGGTCGCCCACCTACGAAATGGTAAGACTTCTTCATCAAGACCCTGAACAATCCATTTGAGGCTCTTCATGTTTCTGGAGCTAGCAGACGCCATTGGGCTACACTAGCATAAGGCAGGGATGAATGAAGACATTACTGGCAACCGCTCAAGCAAATCGATGAGTAACGAGATGTCAAGTGACCAAGTGATTTCTTTCAGCAGTTAAAACTCTACATATTATCTGTAGCTGATCTGTAAGAATAATTGTGTAATTCAATTTTTATCTTCAACATCAATATGTAGCCTTCTTTATCACTTGACAGAAAGTACTCTCTTCTTGTTAATACTCTGCATCCTCTTCTTTATGAATATTTCAAAAATCTGCAAATTTTATAAAAGAGCAAGGTAAGGAATGGGGTGTAAATTGATCGATCAACTAAATGTATTTTATCAATGCAATCTGACAATGAGTGAATACACTGAGAGTTCAGTCTTCATTTATTGCCACCTTAGTTTTCTCTCAAATGCAGCTTTTTAAATTTGTTTAGGTCTCACAGATCTTTTGTCTTTGCTATTGCTTTATATTTTTCTTGCAGTTTAGGCAAAATAGTTATGTGGTGTTGCTGTTTATGGGTTTAATGGACAAACTTACAGCAAATTCATCACCATCAATGGTCTAGGCCTTCCACCATGGTCCTAATGTCACTTCTAGATCCCAGTTATTCTCTGCTTATTTTGTAATCACAAATCAGTACTTGCAGGTTTTAATGTACCTAGAAATCAAGCAATATTTTCTTCATTGTTAAAACTGAACTTTTTTGAAGCTCAGTGCCTTGCTGTCCTTTAAAGATAGGGATTTTCTGCCTGTACATAGTGCCTTATCTAGGGACCTACCCTGAAACATCTTGTTCCACAATATTCTCGACACTCGTGTACATGAGGCTTGTATTGTTCCTTCTGTGCTTTCCTAAAATTTGTTTGTAAGTGTCTAAAACATTATTATCCCAAGTATATAACAAACCATACATTCTCAGGGACACGATGCCCTTCCATCCTAGATTTAAAAATCCCATAGATCTTGCAAAATTCTTACTGCTTTATCTTCAACACTTTAGTGATTCCCAGACTGGACAGCTTTACAAATCTCAAGGGCAGAAATCCTTGATCAAGAACAATAATTTTCATTTGTTTTGTCGAACTAGTATCATCCGTGCATGGCTTCATTGTTTGTGTCTTCACATTTTTTACTCCCACCTCTTAAAAAAATGAGTTATTCCATGAGGCAGTTAACACTGTCCTAACACAGTGAGAGAGGGTGCATTGAGAAAAGTAGCAAAGAGCAAAGTAAAACTAGAAGAGAACAAAACTGAGGACTAAAAGTAATATTTTTTAAAACTAACCTAAAAATCATAGAGACAGGGAGAAAGTAAAAATGGTCATTGCCAAAGTCTGAGGGAAGGGAGAATATTTGATGGATACAGTGTTTCATTTTTAGATGAAAAGAGTTATGGAGGTGGGAAATAGGATCCTGCAATTATGACTCTTGTTAATGCAAGTGAATTATTCACTTAAAACCAGTTTATTAATCTGTTCATTGACCAGTTCACTAAAATGTGAAAGAAGCCAGAGGGCCGTGTTAAGTGAAACGTGTCAGAGGAGAAAGACAGATTCAGGGTAATCTCACTCATCGGTGACAAAGAGAGAAGATAAATAAGAGAATGGTCAGTATCAAATGATGACAAACCCTTGGCCTTAGATGACAAAACCAAGACTCCCAAGCAAAGGGACCAGCAGGGGGGTGGGGGGAGGGAGGAGGGAATGGTGGAAAGGGATGGCCAAGGGGAATGAAGTCAGGAATGAAGAGAGGTAACATAAAGATATCACTGGGGCTTATGGGAGCATTGGAGGTGGTAAAGACGTAATAACTGTGTACATCACTGTCTGTCGCACTATCCTCCCATTGTTCACCGATTTGCTTGAGCAGACACCAGTAATGTCTCCATTGTGAGATATGCTATTACTTATCTTTCCTTATCGAATACCAATATCCAATACGCCACAGGGAGCTTGCTGTGCCTGCCTTGAAGAGTCCAGGCTCTACCTTGAAGGCGGAATAGTCTCTGTAGTTCGCTGGGCTCTCCGAGAGGGACAGGGGTATCGAACCCAAGTCAGCCACGTGGAGGGCAAACACCCTACCCACTGTGCTATCATTCCAGCAACATGTACATCAAAATCATAAATATTAATGCTACTGCAAACATGAAATAAACTATATGAAAAATGTTTGATAGTGGGAAACCTTTATTCAGGCATTTAAATCAATTGATAAAAATTGTATTGAAGATCGCAGGGTTGTTATGTTGATGACTTATTAGCAAAAGTACATTGACCTTTAAAGTACACAATGTTAAATATTTTACTAACATCTGCACAATGATATTTTTGACCTCTTCTAAGTGATAAAACATAATGGGACAGGGGAACCCACATATACAAACCTCAGCCCTGTCCCTGACTTTTGTGCTCCCCCAAGTAAGATTTCATGATAACTATGAAATTATTACAGCAGTATTTTTTAAAGTTAGAGAAAACAAGGGAAGGAGACCCAAACCAATATGGATAAAGGATTTGTTTAAGGAAAAAGTGCACTGCTCTGTAGCACTCCCTTCCCATTCTTCATGGATTTGTTCTACCGGGCACCAGTAACGTCTCCATTATGAGACTTGTTACTGTTTTTGTCATATTGAATACACGATGGGGAGCTTGCTAGTTCTGCCTTGCGGGCCAGGTCGGCCGCATGCAAGAAAAACAACATACCCATTGTGCTATCGCTCCAGCCCTAAGAAAAAGCAAAATTAGAAAGGCAATTCTACAAACTGGTGGTTGGGGGCAGTGGGAGCAAGGGTTCAAAGGGATGCTCTAAGATGTTTTTGTTTTTTAATTTTTTTAGTGAGATGGGCTGGAGTGATAGCACAGCGGGTAGGGCACAGCAGCTGACATGGCCAACAAGAGTTTGATTCCTCCACCCCTCTCAGAGAGCCTGGCAAGCTACCGAGAGTATCTCACCCTCACAGCAAAGCCTGGCAAGCTACCCATGACGTATTTGAAATGCCAAACACAGTAATAAGTCTCACAATGTTATTGGTCCCGCTCGAGCAAATTGATGAACAACGGGAGGACAGTGACAGTGAACAGGGCCCTGGACATCTTCAACACGTCCATCATGACACCCATCTACTACGCCTTCTTCACCACCTCTGTCCCG
>JAOXYA010138153.1:0-10156 GCA_028565675.1 Sorex palustris | reverse complement strand
GCTTTTTGGGTCACACCCGGCAATGCACAGGGCTTTCTCCTTGATCTACACTCAGGAATTACCCCGGCGGTGCTCAGGGGACCATATGGGATGCTGGGAATCGAACCCGGGTTGAACGTGTGCAAGGCAAACTCCCTACCCGCTGTGCTATGGCTGCAGCCCTCAAAGTATTTTAGATATCCTGATACTCCTTCATGTGTATCATAGGTTAATTATTTGTATTGTCTTTCTGATTTATTAATCTCTTAATATATAGTGTTTTCTGTCTCTCATTAACTTTTAGATTTTGTTTTAGTTTTTTGGGGAAGTGGTCAGCTTGGTCCTTGCAGTTCTCTCCTGGAATACAAAATGGTACAACGGTACTATTACTTCCATCAGTTTCTTAAAATTTTTGATATGCACCAGGAATAATCCAACCATTTTATTCAAAAAGAAATAAAAGTGTCTTTCTATGCAAACTCTGGCACAAATATTTAGCTGTTTTACTTGTAAACATTATAAATAGAAAAAACCCCAAATATCTACAAACAAGTGAAAAGTATTATCTATATAAAGGGGTATTACTTAGTAATAAAATGGAATGTATTATCAATATGTACAATATGGATGAATTTTTCTTCTTTTTGCATGAATTTTTTTTGTTTTTATTTTTGAGCCATACCCTGTAAGTGCTCAGGGTTACTTCTGGTTCTGCACTCAGGAATCACTACTTGTGGGCTTGGGAGACCATATAGGATGGCAAGGATCAAATCTGGATCTGCTGCATCCAAGGCAAATACCTTATCCACTGCACTATCTTTCCAGCTCTGACATGGATGAATCTTAACATAAGTGTGTAAAGAAGCCTTATTTAAAGTTACATACACTCTGCAATACCATTTATATAAAGTTCTTGAAAATAAGAAGTAACCCATTGCAAAGAAAAACAGAGATGCAGGAAAAGGGCTAAGAAAGAAAAGGAAACATTTTGGGGTGATGGATATACTCATTATCTTAGGCTGTCAAGGATCAAATTTGTCAAATGAACACATTTTAAATATATATGTTATGTTTTATGTCTACTGCACTTTTACTTGACCTTTTAAATGTACTATACACAATTTTGTTCCCTGATTTTTAAAGACAGTTATGCCTCACTGATTGTTTATTTTAAATACACAAAACATTCTCACCTTTTTTTATATCTACCTACGATTTTATTATATATGTGCACATGAATTGATTTTAGTATTCCCTTACTGATGTCAGTTTACAAATAATGCTACATTAAAAAACCTTGTACAAAATCATTTTCTATATATAATTATATTGTTATACAAGTCTATAAAACATAAGTAAAATTAAAATGCCAAAGGGAAACACATTTATAATCTGATTGCTATTACCAAATTGATCAGTCAAATTTTAATGCAGGAAGCAAAAACTATTTTAGATATTTTACCTATTTGGGAGGGACCCTGGAAGTGTTCAGGGGTCATTTCTAGCAATGTTCTGAGGACCATATGCAGTGCCAAGGATCAAATCAGAGTCAGTACTAGACAGGACCCTTACCTTCTGTACTGTCTCATCAGCCCCCTATTGTTGACATTTTAAACGGAAAGGCACTTGTTATAGGGTATTTGGCACTTACAATCTCACATGCCATCACTAGGACCGGTCATCATGGAAACCAGAGAAAGAAAACCTGAGACCACAATATGGCAGTTTGAAATGTCAGATTAAGAAACTGCTGCCGCCACCATTACTTTTCTATATCTGACTCTTCTCTGCTTCATGGAAAATGTTTTCCACAATCTTATAATGTTTTGGAACCCTAATGAAATGGCCTATGGGGTCTGGGAGATGGTTCAGGGAGTTGAAGCCCTGGGTTTAATCTGCAGGAGCTGTGGGTTCAATCCTGGGAAACACACAAACCCAAAACTATGAGAGGAGCAACTCTCAAGGGCCAAACTGGGTGTAGCCTAAAATAAAATTAAAAAATAAAAAAACCTTTGTCACACTTCTTTTTTGAGGGTAGCCTAAGGGAATAACCCTCTGGCTCTGCTTAGGAGACCATAAGGTGCCAGGTTCAAACCTGGGACTCCCAGATGCAAAACATGCATTCCAGTTCTTTTGTTTGTTTTCTTTTTCTCTACCTTTTTAAAAAAATTTTTCTTGGTTGTTTTGGTGATGCTCAGGGATTACTACTCCTGCCTCAGGAATCTGTCCTGGTAGTGCTCAGGCGACCCGATGGGATGCTAGGGATCAAACCCAGGTCAGCTATGTGCAAGGCAAATGTCCTAACTGCTAGACTATCACTCCAGTCCACATTCCAGTTCTTTGAAATATCTTCCCAGTCCCCTGACCTCTTTTTAAACCAAGAAGATGTGTAATTGGGGAAATCTAATTATTCCAGAACTTTAGCTATGCTAAAGTTTAGGCGTACTCGATATGCCAAAAACAGTAACAATGATGGTCCTCATTCCCCTGACCCTGAAAGAGCCCCCAATATGCCATTGTCTACACTAGCACGTGACAGGGATGAATGGAGACATTACTGGTGCCCGCTGAAGCAAATCGATGAACAACGGGGTGATAGTGATAGTGATACTGATAGTGATAGCTATGTGCCCATGCAAAAGAAGGCAGGGTGGCATCGTTGCTATAGTCCATGGTGCCAGTGTGACCATGGAAAATAGGCCATTACCGTTGGAATTGCACCAAGCAAAATGAATAAACAACATGAATTCTTATACATTCTCAGGCTAAGCAGAATAATGAAGGTAATGCATTTGCTATTTTTCTAGAAAAGTAAGACCTCTTACCCCTGATCTGAGTCTCTTAGCCCACAAAGTCCAGCTGCGAACATGTAATCACACTTGCCATTGAAGGTAACTTAGAGGCTCTCAGTCTTGAAGTCTCTTTGCATTCCACTTTATTTCAGGACTACTCAGACCTTCAGAGGGTCTCCTCTTGAGATAAATAATGCCCAGTGTGGAAGCAGGAGACGGGGAAGTGGGTTTCAGGACACTCATGGTGACTCCTGTGTGGTGCTCCTGGCCCTCCATCACACCAAGGGGTTGGTTCTCATCCTGCTGGGACATGGGTCATTTGTTTTGGCATCTGAAGATCCCCTAGGAGCAAAAACTTCTGATCTCGTCTCTTGTCCAATCAAAGCTCAATACTGATTGTTCATTGGTTCTAAGATCCTGGCCTTGATTTGGTAGTGGGGAACTCATTCTCTCCTGTCAAAAGTCTCTGTTCCATTTTGTCACCTGGGATGTACCTTGTTTGGTGTTCTTCTATGGAGGTACTTGAAATCCCAGTTGCACCACAGGAAATAAGGAAAAAGGATTTTTTTCCCTCAACACAGGCCTCATCCGCAGGTTTGAACTCAAGTGAGGACTGTGTCACGGATCAAACCACACCTCATTTTCCTTCCTCTTTTCCACTTACACAAGTTTTCTTTATCCATGGTTGACCTCTATGTCACATCTTCTATTCTCCCTCTTCCTCTGAAGTTCACACCTCCAACTTAAAGGAGTTGGGCAGTGTAGCGATCCTTTTCCCTTTCTGCAAGACCTTCTCTCTCGGGAACTGGCATTTGCAAGACTTCTGAATGCATCTGGGCAGTAAAGAGCACCAAGGCAAGGGCTCCGCCTTCTTCTGAAACACAGAACCTCCCTGGTTCACTGCATGCAAAGTCCTGAGAGAGCGTGATGGGTAGGAAAGGAAATAGGTGTCTTCACCATTTCAAATGAGAATCGAATTCCCACTCCTCAAGGAAACTGCTGCTGCATTGATCATGCCCCCTTCCCACACTCTGCAGAAGTGAGTGTAACAAACATTACCACGTGGTATTTGGAGACATCAGAACTTCCCTTCCTGGGACCATGCCATATCCTGAACAACATTCAAATTCTATCTTCTTCCACAATCGGTTCCCAGACATGATTTTTCCTGTACAGCATCGATTCACACCCATTATCTCAAAGAGTTATGTGGGGCACTTCCACGCAGCTATTTTATGCTGAGAAACAAAAATCCCTGTCTCCTGAAATACGAAGTTGCTTGTGTCAGGATGACAATTCAAAGGGCAAGTTTTTTCATTGGTCACGACACATTTCAAAGGGGTGTCTGAAACAAGCCAGTGTTCTGTGATTAGAAGCCTGCCTCTGAAGGTCAGAAAAACACAAACAGAAAATTTGGAAGGACTCAAGGCTTGCAGTCCTGACCTTGTCCATGAAGAACTGCTCTTCACCACTCACTCAGTGAGGCAGTCACCCAGGACAGCAGTGCCCTGACTCTGGGGGGGGGGGGGGCTCAGGTTCCAGCCAGTCATGGGTGAGAGGAAGGGGCAGGCTAGCAACACACAAAGAGTCCCCCTCCCCCCCCAAGAAAGGGAGGTGCTGGGGAGTGTCTGCAGTGGTGGTTGAGGTTCCAACAACCTCCTAACTCTCTTTCTGTTCAGTGGAGGTCAGCTTGGCCTGAAATCGCGAGCAATCCTTTGTGGTTATTCATGCTGGAAACATTTTCTGACAGTTACCTCATATCAGCGTGGGGATGCTCCGTGTTAGCGTTTTAAATTTAGAAGTCCTCGTTCCCGTTCTGGGGATGGTATCACATGGCCTGGCATTTGACCTGCTGTCGTAATTTGAGGCAATACTCTCCCTGACCAGGTCCAGCTGTGGCAAACCCCCTTTGCTCTGATTGCTGACCTGAATTTATCCAGATGGTGGGAGAAGCCACCGGTGTGGCCAGGCCAGCTGTGAGCCCCTAAGTGCAGAGGAGAGAATCGCAGGGGTGGAGAGGTGGAGGTCCAAGGTACAAAATGAATCCTCCAGGACCCCCATCAAGTGCCAGTCCTTACCGAGAAGCAGCCCTGCCCCGCAAGCGTTGACAGCACAAGTAGTGAGGAAGTGAAACTTAAATGAAATTTGGAATAACACAAGACTTGTTCTGCTATAAATAAATAAATAAATAAATAAATAAATAAATAAGGAGCTTGGATTCTCAGTTCAGGTGATAGAGCACATGCCTAGCTCATGTGAGTCCCTGAGTTTTCTTTTTTAAATTTTTTTAATTGAATCACCGTGAGCTACACTTACAAAGCTTTCATGTTTGAGTTTCAATAATACAATGATCAAACACCCATCCCTCAACCAGTGTACATTTTCCACCACCAATGTCCCCAAAATCCCTACCCCACCCAACCCAGGTCCCACCCCTCCGCCTGCCACTATGGCAGACAGTTTCCCCCATACTCTCTACTTATGGGAATTATGGCTTGCAATACAGATAATGAGAGAGGCCCTGAGTTTTCCACCCCCAGCTCTGCAGATCCCCACCCCCCCCTCCACAGCCAGCACTGAACTGGCAGGTACCACTACCCAGCTAAGTATGGCCAGGAAGGGTCATACAGAAATAAGAAAGAGAACCAGAATAAACTGCCTGGTGAGCAACAAGCTTCTCATCACAGGAAGTGGTTAAATTAGCTGTCGAGGCTTATTATTAAAATATGAGCTTAAACTGTTTACAATAGCCAGAATCTGGAAAAAACCTGAATGCCCGAGAACAGATGACTGGCTAAAGAAACTTTGGTATCTCTACACGATGGAGTACTATGTAGCTGTTAGAAAAGATGAAGTCATGAAATTTACATACAAGTGGTACTACAAGGAAGGTATCATGCTAAGTGAAATGAGTCAGAAAAAGAGGGACAGACATAGAAAGATTGCATTCATCTGGAGAACATTAAGTAACAAAATAGGAGACTAACGCCCAAGAGTAGCCAAGATAAGTACCAGGAGGTTTACTCCGTGGCTTACAGGCCAGCCACACATGGTAGGGGAAAAGGCAGTTCAGATAGAGAAGAGAGCACCAAATAAAGGGTGTTAGGAGGATCCCCTCAGGATGGGAGATGCATGCTGAAAGTGGAGTATAGATAGGCTGCACATGACTGCCACTCAACCTCTTTTACAAACCACAGCACCCAAAACAGAGAGAGAACAAAGGGGAATGCCCTGCCACAGAGGCAGGGTTGGAATGGGGAGGATGGGGGGTGGGAGGGATACTGGGATCATTGATGGTGGAGAGTGGGCACTGGTGGAGGGATGGGTACTCAATTATCCTATAACTGAAACCCAAGCACAAAAATTTGTAAGCCTACAACTGTACCTCATGGTGTTTCACTAATAAAAATTTTTTAAAAAAATATGAGCTTACGGGATAGAAAGATGATTCAGCGGGTAGCTGAAGCAGGTTCGATTCCCAGAACCACATATGGTTCACTGAGTTCTGCCAGGGGTGATCCCTGAGTGCAGAGCCAGGAGTAACCCCTAGGCATCACCGGGTGTGACCCAAAAAGCAAAAAAAAAAACCACAGTTGTGTTCTTCAGAATGGAGATATCACAATTAGGATACGCACTTACTGACTCACACAGTCGTTCCGTGTTTTCATGTCTGAGCTCAGCAAACACAAATACCAACAGATCAGCTTCCACCCAGAGTTTCAGGGATGTTACTTTAAACGTAGCCAACGAAATACCACTTTTTCCATGCGAGGATTTTTTTCCCCATGCCTGTTGAGCAATGACAATAATTTCTATTCTAGCAACTTCCAGTGATCTGAAGTGAAATAGAAGCCAGTGTGCATCTTTTTTTTCCATTGTATTTCAGTCAAACAATGTTCAAGTACCCATCCCTCCACCGGTGCCCATTCCCCAACCCCAATGTCCCCAATACCCCTCCCCCCACCCCTACCTTACCCACCTCCTGCCTCTGTGGCAGGCACAATCCCTCTTACTCTCTCTGTCCTTTGGGGTATGATGATTTGCAATACAGATAGCAAGCATCCATCATGTTTGGTCCAGAGTCTACTTTCAACGTGCATCTACTATCCCGAGTGAGCCCTCCAAGCATCATTTATTTAATCAATATGCATCTTTCTTTTGAAATAATTATAAATATCTGAAATGCCACTGACTCAGGAGAACCCCAGATCCCTCTAGTCCCCTCTCCTCTCACCTCAGCCTCCCTCAACTCCCAGCAACTACCTCCCCTTCCTTGACACTTTCCTGATATACCTTGGATGGCATCAGTAATTTCTTGTTCTTACAGTTTCGGAAACTAAGACCACTAACATAGGGAAGATGGATCTGTTAATTCTGTCCAATTGGTTGTCCTTTTCTTGGGACAGGAGAGGAAGCAATATAAAAGAATAATGAAATCCAAACAGAAGCAGCCTTGGGTCACTCATGATGGTCAAGAGGAACCAGAGAACTCTCTAGCCCTTTCAGCAATAGCAATTTCAGAGACTCCAAATTGAAATGATCATTTAGCTCTGTTAACCATGTGACTCTGCAAAATAATTCTCTTCTCAGTATTACCTAGAGCACATGCAGTGAACTCGGGGGAGTGCGTCCCCTCCCATGGATTGCTCTGTTGGTGAATGAAGAAAGCCCTTTGGGGACTGTCTGGATCTATTCAGCACAAACTTCTGCTGGGGTGTGTTCACGTGGGGACAAGGGACAACAAGAATGACACTACTGCTCTCTCTTCTATCACAAATTCAGAAGATTTATTTTCCCAATTGAACAATGTGTTTTTAATTTGTCTCTTTTTAAAAAAAAGTGATGGGAACATTCAGTCATTAACAACCTTTACTTCTGGGTGACTTCACTGGGTCTGACTTCCTTTGACATAATAAACTGCGGTTACGAGGGCAGCTAGCGTTTCATCATTCTTTCTAGAGAACATCCGAAGACAAATCACAGGGGCCAGTCCATGTGGCCGGTGGACAGCCCATAAATCCTGTAGTCATTTCATAGTGAGAGGCTGACAGCCCTGGGCCAACAGTGACTGTCTGCCCCAGGGTGGCACCATGTCCATCCCCTCCGTGCTGTCCCTCCTGTTTGGTCTGCAGGGAAACTAGTCCCTACTTTCCTGCAGGAACTGCACATCCCCTTCCGGTGATTGCATGTTCTGTCCAGCTATCCTTCAGCAAATGGAGACAATCATTATGGGGCTCCCTGGCTTTCTCTGCACCCTTCTGTCATCTCCAAACCCCATCATATATTTTCTTGGTAGATTATAAGATTTATATCCTAAGGTTACAAGCCCACAGATTTAACACTCAGAAGACTGCAAAAGCCAGGAGTTATTTCAAAGCACAGTCCATAAATAATAATAAATGCTAAGGGGAGTGAATGCTAATGTGATGAGCTTGGTCCATCCCTCCCCCCACAAAAAATTAGAAAAGCTAGATTAAGCAAATATATTCTAAGAAACATTGGTATGCGAGTGAAAATAACTTCTATGTGAAATGTGATAATGTCCAATTAGGCAGGATATTTTAAAACTGGTCATTTAAAACTCCCAACTTATTTGGTTTCTAGGTCAATCCTCTTATTCAACTGCTCAGCGTTTTCTTTGCTAAAGGAAGAACTTGCAATGTGCGACACCTCACTAGTTTTTCAATATAATCCTGGGTGGCAGTGACAGAAATAATAGCCGTCGAAGAACCAGCCTCTCAATATCTCCCTTGGTACCTGGACACAGGACTGGACCCTTTGCACAGAGTAAGCCTACAGGTGCTTTGCCTTCTGAGTGGAGGGTGTGACAGAAACATTTTCATCCTGCTACTTGTGTGCAAGTGGGAGAGTAATTACTTTGATGACTAGTACAGGAGTAATGTGTGGTGGGAAAGTATAGCCAAGGGAGGCAAGAAAGGAGAGAGCTTCCAGCGGAAAGAAGAGGGAGAACATGGCCTCTTGGGCTACTGAGGTCTAAACACAATGGGTAAAAGAGTTGTGGCAACATTGCACACATCCATGGGTTAGACCACCCCACTCAGGGTGGGATCCCACTTTCAGGGAGGGGTGGAGATAAAGGTGAGGTTTCAGTGAGTGACCGAGTAAATGGCAAGTGAGAATGTAAATTCAGCAAAACCTACTTTCTCAAGTTGATGATGAAAGGTGTAGTCACAAAAGGCAGACAGGGTAGACTTCCTAGAAGAGCTAGCAAGAAGGAGATCAAGAACAAGAAGTGAGATGTCCACACCCCACAACCGCTGCCATGTAAACTCATCAACTGGTCCAGCTTTATACACTCATGATTAGTCTCAGCAGAGATCAAGCAAGCCGCAAAAATTCATGGGCACGCGTGTCTTCTGGCTGAGAACTCTGTGGTACCCTCAGGAGAAGGGGAACCAAGTCCCTGCCTGGCTGAAACCCCAGCAACCGAATTTACACGCCCCCCACCCCAACTGTTGCCATGCCAACAAGATTTCACTGCCTCAAGGTTAATCTCTGCAGAGACACCAAACTGCTAAAAATTCCAGGTGCACCAGTCTCCAGGCTGAGAACTCTGGAGTTTTCTCTGAGTGGGGGCAGGTAACCTCTCTCTAACCCCCCCCGCCCCATTTCCAGAAGCCCTGGAAGCCACACCCGTAGCCCAAAACTGCAGTCATGTAAACTCAAGGGCCCAGTTTAGTATCCTGGAGTTTCTGGAGCACATTTGCGGCTGTTGGATACCTTCAAATTCTAAAATGCTGACATCCCAGTATAATCCTGGGTGGCAGTGTACTAATAGTCAAAGTAATTAATCTCCCACCAGATTAGATGGGAGAGTAACACAGAAGCCAACTAAGCCCATTAAATACAAAAGGCTCAACTAGCAACAAGCAGTTAGTAAACCCTCAAAGATTTCATGACCTCATGGTGAGATAACAATTTTTACAAATTTTCTTTAACGGAAGTATTTCTAGATAATCCAGGTAGCCACTGAGCTGTAACAAGCATTATAAAATAATTTTTGCCTGCCAATTACTAAGGCAAAGGTTGGCTGGGAAAATGGGAACAAAAAAGATGGGAAGGTCACACTGGTGGTAGGATTGGAGTTTGAAGATTAAAGGACCATAACAAATGCATCATGAGCAATTTTGTAAACCACAGTGTTTATAGGGGAGGGAAAAAAGAAAGTTTAACAAGGAAAGAACAAAGAGAAAAGTTGAAAATATTTAATAACAGACTAGAGTTGGGAAGAGTTGAGAAAATAGGAAGGACTCTAAGATCCCCTTCCACATACAAGTGCATTTCCTCTGTCAGGAGAGTGGGCCAGATGGATGTGTCCTTTTGTTGGGAACACCATTTCTCCCTCTTTCCTGTCCTACTGCCTT
>JAOXYA010138129.1:0-10156 GCA_028565675.1 Sorex palustris | reverse complement strand
CCGAGAGGGGCGGAGGAATCGAACTCGGGTCGGCCATGTTGGCCGCTTGTAAGGCGAAAGCCCTACCACTGTGCTATGTTATTATGCATGTCACTTTACTTCCTTTCAGCACCTAGTTCTTGGTCAAGAGGGACTACTTCCCTCTATCATTGTTTCAGTGGTCTCTTCCCAGACCTATCCCACTTCTCCTCCCCCACTTTCCAGTGGCAAGCTTTCTACTAAAGACCAACACTCCTCTTCTTCACTTTCTTAGCCTTCATAGTTCCCTCTACTATGTTTTTTTTTTGTGGCTTGAACTGAGTTTATTTAACACATGTCCTCTGTAGAAACATTTATGTTATTTCTAATTATAAATAATGCTGCTGTGAATAAGCCTGTGCATATGTAACCTTATTCCTTGAGTGACTTTCAGACAAGTTTTCTATTCCTTAAAGTTAAAAGCATCTTTACTCAGACACAGGTGTTTTTGTTTTTGTTATTTTGGGGGAGGATACATTTGTTGGTAGTGCTCACGAGATCCTAGCCTCCCCCATACAACACATTAGCTTAGTATACTGCACTATCTCTCCAGTCTTTGATACATACATATTCTTATACTACTTAAAGACCTCCAAGAACCTGAGCTCTAAGTTCCCTGAAATGAACAACCAAAACAAAATTCTTGCAAACCACTCTGGGGAAGAAGATATACCAAACTGAACAATTAGAAAAGGTGGCTTATATGGAGACAAATCTAATAAAGTAGCTTAATAAAAACATGATGCTAAAGGTAATAGAATATGACAATAAAACATAAAAACTACAAAATTTTATTTCTGGGGTCAGAGAGGTAGTAAGTTCAAGATATTTGACTTGCACATGGCTGATCCCCATTGGATTCCTGGAACCACATTGTGTCCCTTGACCACTACCTGGAGTGATCCTTGAGTCCTTGAGCACAGAGCCAGGAGTAAGCTCTGAATTAATCCAGGTGACCAAAATTCCTTCCTACACACACACACACACACACACACACACACACACACACACCAAAAAACCAAAACCACAGATTATTCCTGAGGTAAAGAGAAATCAGTATCAGAAAAGAATGAGTTATTTAGGGGCAAATAACTCTCTTCAAATATATCTAAGATTAACATATTTAATTACAAAGGCAGGGTATGTGGTTCAGTGGTAGAACATATGCCTTGCATGTGTGAGATCTCAGGTTCAATTCCTAGCACCATAAAAATAAGTAAAGTCACAGATTGTGTACCACACCCGTAAGACAGCAATCATTCTGTGTTAACATACTCAATGCTTTATCCCCAAATCTGGAGATGGCATTATGAGAAAAGGAAATAACAAAATATAAATTTGTGAATTGTTAGGTTAGTAATGTGTTCTTAGAAAAGATAAAGCTTGACATATGTGGGTTTGAAGATTTTTAATTCAATTTTATTTTAATTGAAGGAACATCATGTTGGCAAATTATGTGAGTAGGTGCATATCACTGAAAATCAACATGTGAATATACTGCATAAATTTATCACTGAAAGTCCAATTAACTCTTCAATGTACATGTTATCCTGATTGAGCTATCTCTTATTTCTTTTTTTTTTCTGCTTAATCCTGATTGTTCCTATAAATTGCCTCTCATACTGTAAGAGTCAGAAGGTGAAATACTAAAATCAGAGAAAAAGAAGCAAAATGGATTTACACATTTAAAAAAATAATCATTTTATTTCTTCTTTCTGCTTCTCCTCTGTGTCACTGAAAAAGCAGAAATGGTTCAAAATTATTTGTGCCTTGCAAGAACAGAGTTCCTTGGGTTGGAGAGATAGTACATTGGGTCAGGCATTTAATTTCCACATGGTTGACACAGTTCAATTCCTGCCATCCCTTAAGAACTCTCAGGCCCATCAGGAGTAATCTCTGAGCACAGAACCAGGAGTAATCCCTGAACATAGCTGGGTATAGCCCTAAACAAACAAAAAATTAAAAAGTTTAAAAAAAAAGTGCTCCTAGATCTATAAGGAGGAGCTAGTCTACTGCATAGAAGTATGACTTTAGGAAAATAATAATCTTACTTTGTAAAAGTCAACATTTTATTGCTCAACATTTTAAAGATGTAGAATTCTTTTTTGGTTTGGTTTGGTTGGTTGTGGGGCCATACGTGGAAGCACTCAAAGCTTATTCCTGACTGTGTTTCAGAGATCACGCCTGGCTGGGCTGTGGGGACCAAATGTGATATTGGGAACTGAACTCAGCTGGGGCATATGCAAGAGAAGCACTCTACCCATTGTACTATCTTTCTAACCTCATGTATAGTTCTTTAAATGACATAGGTATATGTTAATTTTGAACATTAAACAACATTGAATTATTTATATTTTTTACATGTTTAAAAAAAAAGAAACCTACTCGATCATTGTATAACTGAAACCCAAGCACAAAAATTTGTAAGTCTACAACTGTACCTCATGGTGTTTCACTAATAAAAATGTTTTTAAAAGAATGAATAAAAAAGTTATATTCTTTTCAATAAGTGGTTGTCAACCTGCTTCTGTTGTGCTCTGGTTATCAGACTCACCCACAAATGATGCGGGGATGCTTAGACAGCACAGAAAGAATGCACAGAAATGTAAAATCCACTCTGGGATGACAGTTCATGCAAAATAGACAGGATGATGGATATGGTTCATGAGCCCAGGTTTCCCAACCAGAACCTGACCAAACTGATTCTGAAAAGAGGTTGTCAAGGAAAAATGAGAGGGTGTGGGTTACTGGGGACCAGCAAAAGGCCTTTACTCCAGAGGTGAGTCTGAGTCTTCTTTCCCACCGCCATACCATTTGTTACTGCAACTCCTCACTGGGATTTTTTTAGCATCTTCCTAAAGAGAGGAACACCCCTCCTGGAAACTGCTAGTTCCAGGTCTTGGAGAAATTCAGCACATCTCCCTGTCTAAAAGCCTCTATGTCTGGGAGAAATAAAAAATATGGCTCCTCAAAGAAAGCCAGTGAACAGAAACAGGAGCTTTAAATAGCAGTCATAGATTTTTTTTGGGGGGGGTGTTGGGTCACACCGGCGATGCACATGGGTTAACTCCTGACTCTGCACTCAGGAATTACCCCTGACGGTGCTCAGGGGACCATATGGGATGCTGGGAATCGAATCAGGGTTGCCCGTGTGCTAGGCAAATGCCCTAGCCGCTGTGCTATTGCTCCAGCCCGTCGTAGATTTTTTAAAAAATAAATTTTATGACAGGGAAATCATCTAGTAATCCACATTGCTTAGAAAAATATGTGAATTGAGGGCCAGAGAGATAGTCACTGTCACTGTCCTCCCGTTGTTCATCGATTTGCTTGAGCAGGCCCAGTAACATCTCCATCGTGAGACTTGTTACTGTGTTTGGCATATTGAATGCGTCACAGGTTTGGCATATTGAACGTGCCAGGTGGGCAAGATACTCTCGTTAGCTCTTTGCCGAGAGAGGTAGCTTTGCCGTGCGGGCGAGATACTCTCGGTAGCTTGCCGGGCTTTCCGAGAGGGGCGGAGGAATAGAACCTAGCTCAGCCTGCAGGCTGCACTCAAGGCAAATGCCCTACCACTGTGCTATCTCTCCAGAGAGATAGTACAGTAGTTAATTGCCTTGCATGTGATCAATCCTAGTTCAATCACCGGTACCACTCCTGAGCCCTGCCAGGAGTGATCTCTGAGCAAAGTTCCAGAGGAAATCTCTGAGCACTGCTGGATGTGGCCAAAAATAAAAACTAAATTAATTTTAAAAGAAATTTGAGACCTGTTTGTGTGCTTTTTGATTGATATTCTAGACTCTTGCTGGAAACCAAAGGGTGTTAACCAAAGAGCTGAATGATTTCAAAAGCAAAGTTACAGGATTACATGTCTTAATTTGCATATTTTCTTTACATTTTCACACTTATACTCTGATGAACAATTTCGTACCTTAAATCTTCTACTCCTTGTCCCTGCCATGATGGAAAGATAGTCATTGTAAGAACTTGGTTAAGCACCTGTTCTCTCTGACCTGGACTTCATCATTATAATGGAGATCAGATTGATTTCTTTGACTTGTCATGGGTTTATTGTTGAAATAAAAGAACAGGACAGTGCTACACTAATAGAACAGGGCTGTGCACATTTTCAGAGGGCACAAGCCTCCTTGGATGAAAGAAAGAGCTGTTCTTAACAAAGGGATGAGCTCTCAAAGCCAAACTATGTAGATCTAAAGACACTCCCTGGCATACATTCATTTCTTAGTGCAATGTTCTCCAAAAAATCCTAGAGGAAAGCAGAGACAACATTTATTATTACCCTGTGGCCATTTGTATTAGTTCAGTGCAGCCAGATGACTCTAGCAGCTCACACAGACCACACCAGGGAGGAAGATGCAGGGCTCACATCAACACCACCACCAATGGGTTTTTATAATGCTGAAGAGCTGGGAAGAAAGGGGCAAGTCAGTCAGTGTGTTTGTCCCCTGTACTATTGGAACTGAGAGCAGAACTGTCAACACTGTCTGACCCATATACATGCATTTAGGGTGTGCAGGATACTGATGACCTGTTAGCAGGCACTGTTCATGGCCAGCCACGGGCACTGATATCACATTTGGTTCAGCTCCACCAACAAATCAACTTCACTCAGAGGTCTCATTAAGGTGTGGAACTTTTCCCTGTGTAGCATGGAAACACCCATCTCTTCATTTTTTGACCCAGAACGAATCGAATCACGAATCACAACCATCCTGTTATTCGTCGATTGCCCCAGTAACGTCTCCTTCATCCTAGCCCTGAGATTATATTCAAGGCTCTTTAGGAGAATGAGACCCATCATTGTTATTGGTGTTTGGCATATTGGGAACGCCACAGGGAGTTTGCCAGACCCAGAACAGAGTAGGTGAAAACCTAGAGCCTCTTCATGGAAGCACAGAGGAAGTGAAGCCCCCATAAAAAGAACTAAAAAACAGCCTTGATATGCCTAGAAGCAGATTCCCTGGGGCCCATGGGAGTAACTTCAATCTGATGCAAATGTGAAAGAATCCCTTATACCTCTCCTCTGCAGTGTTTGTCTAGTTGCAGGTCACTGGGGAATAGACAGGAGTGCTTGCAGGTACCATTTGGAAAAACATGCTTGCAAATCTTTCAGACAATAGCCCTGATGAACCCTCTATAGAAACCCAACATCCACTCTGCTAGACCCTTAGCTCAAATCCTACCGAGAGCTCCACTCCTGGGAAGAATCCACACTATATGGACACAGAGATACTACTAGCAAAAGGACCCACCCTCGGCATAAGAACAAATCCAACCCCGTCAGCATCCCGCATCTGCTGGAAATCAGGTTGCACGCTTACAACCAGCAAATAACCCCATAATTCTCCAAAGCACAGCCAGCTATCAAATGGCCAGTACCTACTGCACTCCCTGCTGAGCTGGGTCCCGCCATAGACTGTTTCTCACAGGCCCCTATAAGTGAACCAACCCTACAAGGCCTCCTGGGTTTACTGCCTGAGCACTGTGGGGGGACCCCACAAGTGGCCCTGGTCCTATGTACAGCCTGCTGAAGAACTGCCTTGTACCAGTAGCGACAACTCCTCCAGCTACGGTCATTACTCTCTCTGCTAGTCCCAACCAGCAGAGCCCCCAACTCAATAGTCCTAACTTCTTGAAAGACCTGCAGCAATTATACCTTCAAAACCAGCATAACTCATGCCTTCAGATATGTGCAAAGCCCCCTCTGCCTGTGGTCCCCGCCTCCTGGAGAACCAGGTAATCCCCCTCTGGAGACAGCTCTGAACAAGGTCCACCAATGCCCGTGATACCAGCCTAATTCAGTGTCCTCTGTGGCTCCAAGACGCAGCCCACTGCAGGTCCAGTGGGCAACCAGTAGGGACATGGCCCAGGTTATACCTGTCCTCCATTTCTGGTTCAATGGGCTTCTCAGCTTTTGCTTCCCTAGAACTATGCTTCTGGGAAAACTCTGAAAGATGGTGGAATAAGGTCCAGTGAGACAACGTCCCCTTCCTCACCAAGACACATCAGGCTTCTAGAAAACTAACTAAATACAAAATTTGCAACCATCCTCAGAACGTGCTGTCCATCTCTTGTCTGAACTTCAGCGGGAAAACATAGCTTGTAGATTCCTCTAAGGAGTCACTCGCCACCTGAGGCTTCTAAGAAAATACAGCCAGAAGGGGTTACCTTAAACAGTGACTGAAGGGAGGTTTTTCCATGGAAACAACTATAGAACCCAGCAGGTTTGGACTTCCGTGCTTCCCATATTCCTGACTCCAACCATATAGTCTGGGTAAATCAGGCAATCAAGTGATGCTGGCCCTTGGACTTGTCATCCTGCTTGTTGATGACATTCAGCCTGTAGGACAGAAATCCCAGCACCCTAAAGCTAACACTCTAGTTCAGTACTCTTCAACCCACCATTTTAACTCAAGAATACTCTATATGGAGAAGGAAAGCTATAGATTAATTCATATAAGTAGCACAAAAAAGCAAGTATAATGAAGAGACAGAGAGTTCACTCTGAAATAATGGATCAAAACAAAACGCTTGGAAAAGTTCCTAATGCAACATAACAAAATGAATAATCTACAGTGGATCTCAGTCATAATAATGTTTACTGAAAGTAATAAAGTTTTTATGCATCAAAAATATTATAGCACTGTCCTCCCGTTGCTCATCGATTTGCTCGAGAGGGCCCAGTAACTTGTTGTTATTGTGTTTGGCATATCAAATACATCACGGGTAGCTTGCCAGGCTTTGCTGTGAGGGCTAGATATTCTCAGTAGCTTGCCAGGCTCTCTGAGAGGGGCGGAGGAATCTAACTCAGGTCAGCCAAGTCGGCCATGTGCAAGGCAAACACCCTACCCACTGTGCTATCGCTCCAGCCCATCAAAAATATTAACATTGACAAAATGACCCTACTACTCAATGCATTGCATAGATTCCCATCAAATTTCTAATGACATTCTTTAAGGATTTTTAGTAAACACTGCTAAAATGCATATGGACAATAAAACATCCAGAATAGCCCAAAACAGATCTGAGGGGGAAAATGGGAGGTATTGCATTCCTTGAAATTAAATGATACTATAAAGTTATAATACTTAAAATGGCGTGATATTGGCAAAAAAACAGACTCTCAGATCTGGTAGAATAAATGAGAGCCCAGAAATAAACCCTCAGATGTGTGAACAATTTATGACCCAGAAAATAAGCATATGAAGTGATACAAGGAAAGACTCTTTAACAAATGGTGTTGGGAAGACTAGATGATTACATGCCAAAAAGTATTACATACAAAAATGTACCAGGGGCTGGAGAGATAGCACAGTGGGTGGGGTGTTTGCCTTGCACACGGCCGACCCAGGTTCGATTCCCAGAATCCCATATGGTCCCCTGAGCACCGCCAGGAGTGACTCCTGAGTGCAGAGCCAGGAGTAACCCCTGTGCATCGCCAGGTATGACCCAAAAAGCAAAAAAAAAAAAAAATGTACCCTTCCCTCATACCATACGCATAAATTAGTTCAAAATCAACTAAGTATCTTGATCTTAGATCAGAATCTATAAAATAAATTGAGAAAATATAGGTAGAACTCTCGAGAAACTGGACCTCAAAGGTGTTTTCAGTGACTCCATTGACAAAAATAACCCAAAAAGAAAAACACCAACAAATAGGACTATAGAGCAGGTAGGCTATTTGCCTTGCACAACTTCGGTTTGATCCCTGGCACCCCATAAGGTCCTCTGAGCCCCACCAGGAGTGATCCCTGAACACAGAGCCAGGAGTAGGTCCTGAGCACCAGTGGGTGTGGCCCAAGCGCCCCTCCTCCCCTAAAAATGGCCAGAATAAGGAGGACAGAATGGGTAACAGGAATCTAATATCCCTAAAGCCAGTGCCAATATGGAAAACCAGAGGCCAGACTCTCTTGGCTGCTCTACCTCTGCTCTTCCTCTTGAAAGGAGAAAAAAAAACCCTGAGATAAGCCCCCTTTATAGAAGTCTGTTCTGAGCAGAGGCCCTTTGATAGGTAAAAGTTAGATTAGCATAGATAGGCAATGGACTGCAGAATGCCCTTGTCCTTCTAGTGATTGTTAGTTTAATTAAGCAATCAATATTGCCTAAGAAATTATCGATCTAGACAAAAAAAAACCATGATGGTTGTAAATGATCACTCTGGACAAGAACTGATTGCTAAAGTAGGTAAAGGGATGTACATGATAACCTCTCAGCACCTATATTGTAAACCATAATGCCCAGAAGGAAAAACAGAGAGTGGGACAGAGAAAGAAGAAAAGTGTCTGCCAAAAAGGCAGGCGGAGGGTGGTGGCAGGAGGGAAACTAGGGACATTGGTGGTTGGAAATGTGCACTGGTGAAGGGATGGGAAATGGAACACTGTAGGACTGAAACCCAATCATGAACAATCTTGTGTATCTGAGAGAGGGGGTGATTTCTCAATAAATAAATTTAAAAAGCAATAAATATTGAATGTGGAGGAAGAGCGGGCAAGTTCAGTCCATTAGGCTGTAAGCCCCCTGGCCCTACACTTGTCTCTTATTTCTGCCTCATTTGGAGTGATAGCACAGTGGGTAGGGCATTTGTCTTGCTCCCAGCCGACCCAGTTTCGATTCCTCTGTCCCTTTCGGAGAGCCCGGCAAGCTACCGAGAGTATCCCGCCCACACGCTGGAGAGCTCCCTGTGGCGTATTAGATATGCCAAAAACAGTAACAACAAGTCTCACAATGGAGACGTTACTGGTGCCCGCTCAAGCAAATCGAAGGGAGGACAGTTCTACAGTGTAGCAGTTTCTTAATCCTACACAGCAAATGCTTCAAGTCTGTTCACCAAGAGTTGGTCCCTGGTAAAAGGTTTTGCCAGAAAGAAACTTGGACTAAAATCAAAAGAAAATATTCACACACCACACTTCAGATAAAGGACAAGACTACATCTACATATGCACGTACACTCAATGAAACACTGCTCTAGCTTTCAAAAAAAGATTAAATCCTGCCATTTCAGACAAAATAGGTAGAACTTAAAGATCTAGCTATCATATTAAGTAGCACTGTAGCATACTGTCGTCCTTGATGTTCATCGATTTCTCCAGCAGGCACCAGTAACGTCTCACAACAAATTGTGAGACTTGTTGTTAATTGTTTTGGGCATATTGAATACGTCACAGGCAGCTTGCCAGGCTTTCCATGTAAAATAAGTAAAGAGTTGAAGGACAATTACCCAATATGGAGTATAAATAGCTAACATAGAGAATCCATCAAACTGAGCTCAGACTTCCTCTTCTGGCAAAAGCAAACAAACAAACAAACAAACAAAAAAACAGATGCATTTGGCAGTCCTAATAGCACCAGGTGTGGTGACAATGGTGATAACCAGAATAACAATATTAGTAGGACTAGTTGCTCCACTTTAAGGCAAAAATCACAGGGAAGGACTTAGGCCAGGCCACGATGTACTAAAATCCAGGTTTGTGCTCTTTTCTACTGGGTAAAGTTGGTAGGCCCCTATGGGTGACTTACAGGAAGCGAGAGGAGAGAGACAGACACTTTCTCCCAATCCACCTCTGCCCCCCTGGACTGGCTGGAAAGGCCAGGACTGATAGCTAATGTCTGGGATGAGCCCCTTCCCAGCACAAACTATGAGTCCCAGCAGGCCCAGTAGGTGGCCGTCGAGTTACATCTGATGTCCGCTTGTCCTTCTCAGCAAGGGAGTTAATCTCCACCACTCCGCAATCTAAGGGAGCCATGGACTCAGGCTGGAGCGAGGAATTCTCTTGCAGGAAAAGAAAGCCAGTCCTAGGCCTTACCCAGAGTTTTCATGAGTAGATGAACAGTGAAGTAAAAACAGATTTTACTTGGAGACTTTTTGAGGAAAGAGAAAGAGGGAGAAGGAGAGGGAAAGAGGGAGAAAAAAGAAATGCCAGGGAGAACTATGCCAGTGATTCCTTGCTTTCCCAGCCAATACTTTTCTTTTTTTGTTGTTGTTTATTTATTTATTTTTCTTTTTATTTATTTATTTTTTTAAGGTAAAGGTAAAGACCCTCCCGTTGTTCGTCGATTTGCTCGAGCGGGCCCAGTAACGTCTCCATTGGAGGCTTTGTTGTTACTGTGTCTGGCATATCGA
>JAOXYA010138119.1:0-10157 GCA_028565675.1 Sorex palustris | reverse complement strand
AATCACCATGTGGGCAATCATAAGGACATCAAGCACATGGGAGGAATTTTTCTGGAGAATAAAAATGGGGGTGGGGTGGGGGAGGGAAACGGGGGACATTGGTACTGGGAAATTACACTGGTGGAGGGATGGGAATTGGAATATTATATGATTGAAATCCAATAATGAACAGCTTTGCAATGCTCTATCTCATGGTGATGTAAAAATAAAATAAAAATGGTTTAGTGCTTGGAAGTCCATCCTAAGGAGTAAGGTCTGGGTTGGGAAGTTTGTTCTGTGTCCAAGTCATCTGATACCATGTTGAGCCCTGCCATTTGTTCTGTGTCTGGTCTTATAGTCTTGCAAACTATAGAGGTTGAATTTTCTTTCCAGTTTTGTCTGACCCCAGATTATTGCAGAGATTCCCTCGAGTTTTACAATATGAATTACATGATTTCAAAATTTTCTATTTGTTTTTTGTTTGTTTGATGATAACCAGGTTACTTGTGGGGTTTCTTGGGCTCTGCACTCAAGGCTCACTCCTGGTGGGTTCAGGGGACCATACGTGGTACCCAGAATCAAACCCAGTCATGTGTCTGCAAGGTGAGTGCCCTACCAGCTGTACTGTTTCTCTGGCACCATTTTTAAATTTTTTTTCTCTCATTTTCCTGGTTTTCGGAAAACATCTAATTAAGTGCAGAATGGAAATCTTTGGCCTTTTAGAAATAACTTATCAGAGGCTTTCATTCACATTTTTTAACACAACTTACCAGCAGCCTTCTTCATCTATCAGAATGCAGCCTTCATTTTTTCACTCGTGCTTTTAATGCTTGTCCTTGTCTGTTTCTTGGTAGAAACATCTTGGTAGTTTCATCAGAAAGCTGGCTCTTTCTTCGAGGAAGCCTTGTTTAATTTTTTATAAATATATACATATATTTCAGATTTCATAAGCACCCAAGAGGTAAGTTAATAAATGCTACTGACTGAGTGCTTTTTTTGTGAGAGGGATAAACTCAGCCTGGTCTAAAAATGAGACCTAACCTGAGATTAACAAATGTTTTACACACCCTTTCTGTTCGAGGTAAAGTGGGACAGAAAGAGACCTCAGTTCAAGACTACTAAATGTCCTATAATGAGGATAAAATCTCTATTTCTGGCAGCCTTGTGATATAAGCACAGCTGGCACAGGTTTTCTGTCTCTCGGGAGACACAGCATGAATGGGAATGAGCAGTATTTCGTCACTGAGTGTCTGCAGAGGTCTGGCTGCCTAAGGAATGAGAGACGGAACATTGCCTGTGCCAGGTGTCTGGGTACTTACTCCAAGTACATCTTGAATCTATAGAATGTTTCCTCTCAAAAACACCTGGGAGGGGCTGGGCAGGTACCTCAAAACGTGTGGGAGGGCCCTGGTAACACATGGTTCCCTGAGTCCCAATGGAAGCTATCCCAAGCACCAAACCAGAAGCAGCCCTGAGCTCTACTGTGTGTGGCCCCCAAACAAAAATGAAATCAAAAGTGCAAACAAAACCAAAAGCCTTGGAAAGGTATCAGTTCAGAGATGGTTTGAATGCTATGTGGCTCTGCTGAGTTGCCCAGTTTCCCAGGATTTCTTTTTTTTGTTTTGTTTTAATTTTTATTAGTGAAGCACCATGAGGTACAGTTGTAGACTTACAAATTTTTGTGCTTGCGTTTCACTTATACAATGATCAAGTACCCATCCCTCCACCAGTGTCCATTCTCCACCACCACTAATCCCAGTATCCCTTCCACCCCCTTTCCCCCCATCCCACCCCGCCTCTGTGGCAGGGTGTTCCATTTTGTTCTCTCTCTCCTTTTGGGTGCTGTGGTTTGCAAAAGAGGAATTAAGTGACAGTCATGTTCAGTCCATAGTCTACTTTCAGCATGCATCTCCCATCCTGGGCAAGATCTTCCCAACACCCTTTATTTGGTGTTCCCTTCTCTATCTGACCTGCCTTTACCCCAGGATTTCTGACATATCATCTTTGACAGTACATGCATTTTCTTCTCTGATCTGTGATGAAGCTATGATGGAAAGAACAAAACATTTGATTTGTGTCTGTCACATGCACATCG
Organism: Sorex palustris; assembly: GCA_028565675.1. NCBI lineage: Eukaryota > Metazoa > Chordata > Mammalia > Eulipotyphla > Soricidae > Sorex > Sorex palustris. Next base: position 8,083 of record JAOXYA010138119.1, on the reverse strand, counting down.
TCTGGTAGTAACCCATGTTTCCTTTCGATAACATAGCAAGTCCATGAGCCAAAGGAAGAGCTTGTTGAAACTGGAGCAAGAGTGAAGTAGGCAGGAGTAAAGGCCTGGGTTTCACCCACAACATGACACTTCTGCTGTATTTTTGGTGGTGGGAGACCTGGAATAGTAGCCAGGAAGCAAGAGACCATCTCAGTATTATGGGGACTCTGTTTCATTGTATGTTTGAAAACATGCCCCAAATTTGGAAAAAAAAATAAAACAAAGAATACCCCCCAAACAGGCTGGAGCAATAGCACAGTGGTAGGGCATTTGCCTTGCACGCAGCAAACATGGTTGACCCAAGTTTGATTCCTCCGCCCCTCTCGGAGAGCCCGGCAAGCTACCGAGAGTATCTTGCCTGCACTGCAAAGCCTGACAAGCTACCCGTGAGGTATTGAATATGCCAAACACAGTAACAAGTCTCACGATGAAGACGTTACTGGGCCCACTCGAGCAAATCGATGAACAATGGGAGGAACCGTGAACCCCCCCAAACAGAACTGATATAGTAGTAAATTGTGTGCTTAGTTTATGGAAGAAAATGGATCTGGGTGGAAGAGTTCAGAAGATGATTAGGAATAAAATGATACATTTCATTTCACTGCCTGCCATTCATCCCCACCTCCCTAGGTGTGTCCAGACTTCCTGCTCCTTGTCCTCACTTAGTGGGATGACTGTGATGACCAAGAGTAGGACTCTTCAGCTCTGCATCTGCAGCCGGAGTACTGCCAAGAAAGTGCAAGTTGGTAAGGCCTTGGAAGAAACACTAGCATCAGATCATGATGTCACCTCTAAACCAGGTGCCAGATGAGTACTCGTATGCCCAGACTTTATCCTCATCCTGTTATCAGTAGAGACCTGAAAATCAAAAGCCAGAAAGTTTGCCCTCACTTCCTAGAGGTGACAGCATTGGAATTTGAAATCCTGGCTCAGCCCAAACTGTTTTATCTCCTCACTACCCCAGGGAGTCCCAAGCTTAACTGTGTATCACCTGAATAAATTCTTTATTACTCAGGGAGTCTGATGTTGACCATGTGGAGTTACTTTCATTCATTCAGTTGGTTTCTTCTGAAGTGATTTATGTAATTTTGAACTGTAAGTTTATCATTTCAATATCATTTTCTACATTCAGGAAATGTAGAGTTCATCTCTTTTTGTAGGTCAGACTTTTTCTTCAGTTATTCTGACCATAGTGGGTTTGATAATTGATTCAGAAAAAACATGTTACTTTACCAGTCTAACTTGTCTAACTCATTTATTTTAATTTTTAATTCTTCTTCGTGGAACTAGTTGTGAAATTATGTCATTCCTAACTGGGTTTGATCATGCACTCAACTCAATTACTCCTACATGTTTTTAAAGAACTGGAACTGGACATTAGATTAATTCTCTTTTGCTTTTATTAGCACAAGATAGTAATACAATGGACTCTTTGTAGTGCTTTGGGAACATCTGGCTTTTGATCTTTGGCATGTCTTTCTTTATTCGTTCTCACGTTTGCCTGAGACATTTCCCACCTGACTCTTGGCTTTGTTCCTTTTCTTTCGCACACATTCCTGGGTTTGTAATCTCTCACTCTTATAATTTCAGAACTGAGGAGGGGACTTCCTCAGCCTGAGTGCCAGCCATGGCCATATGAGTTCCCTAACATGGCTGATTTATTGTATGTTTAAGTCACTGTAAGAAAGGAAAGAAACAAAATGCAGGACACAATAACCTCATCAAGAATATTTTTTAAGAGCACATATTCTGAAAATCCGCTTGGTAGTAAGTCTGTTGGTGTCACCCTTACCTGTGTCTGTCAACTGTTCACCTCTATGGCACGTAGTTTTCAGAACTTCCTTGTCTATTTCTTTACTCTAGAGATCCGTGTTAATCTCACGCAGCCTGTGAGAGTGGAGAAGCTGGGCTGTCCTCCCTCTGTTCTGACAACAACAGAAGAGGCTGTGGAGCTAGAGAGCCCCCCCGTCTTGGCTTCCTGGAAGAAGGTATTTCCGACAGCCACTACTGCTCTACCCCCCAGACACAGATCACACATGTTTGAGCCTAAGAAAGCCCTCAATGGTTCAGTAAGAGTCTATCAGATATAGTTTCTGGTCCTGTGTGTTCTGTCCATGAAGCAAGTTTAAGTTACACAGTTGTAATTTTACCTTCACATACCAGAATGCAGTCTAGAGACATGACCTTCTGGGGCTGGAGCACTTGTACAGCAGGTAAGACCCTTGCCTTGCACACAGCTGACTCCGATTGAAACCCCGAGCACCCCATATGGTTCCCAAAGCACACTAGGAGTGATTCCTGAGCACCACCAGAAATTACCTAAAAACTGAAAAAGAGAAAAACTACATGAAGTTCTGGATGTTCAATATAGGGAAGACACCTGGCCACAGGTCAGAGAAGGAAGCCATTCTAGTTATCTACAGTATATATACCTATACATCTATTTATATTTGTATATTTTATTTCTTTGTTGAATGGAGGTAGAAAGCTCTTTGAAAATCATTATTAAATTACATCTGACTACCTGGAGGTGTGAGTGAATGCGTTTGCATCTGAGCATCACAATTGTCAACAGGTTTAGAGATCCAAGGAGAGTGAGAAAAAGCATGTGTGATTATAAACCTCTCCACACACACAATATTTGTACCTGAAAATAAATGTTTTCTCAGTTACCTAATGTCGAGCCGTGCTTCCATGCTCAGCGTAACTTTGGAAAAGGTTTGTTTAGAGATATTTTCAGGTTAATAATAAAGGATGTTTAGATGCCAAAGATTAACATCTCAGCCCCTGAGAGCAAGAGGTCAGGGAGAGAGTGAGGTGTTTAGGCCGGCATGGATTACTATCTTCATATACACAGACTCTTCTGAGTTTTCAGTACCCCCTTCTCCCAGAGATTAGTTGACAAATAGAACTCAGACTTACTTGAGCATTTGTGGTTTGAGTTAATGTGAGGGGCTAACACACTAATAAAAATTAACTGTGCACGAATTCTGCCTCAAAGATCCTAGGAATAGCCCCTGAGCCCCACTGCCCCACTCGGGGTGTGTCCCCCCAAAAAAGAATGAAACAGTGAAAACAACAACAACAATCCCTGTAGAAACAAACAAAAACAAGAAAATCTTTTCCTTCCAGGGAGCATATGGTATGAGTTATACTGAGTCGCTTTCTTGGAGAGGGAGTAGCTAGTCTCTGTTCTTTCACAGAAGGTTTGAAAAGTAAAGCTGAGACTATGGATTCCTGTGACTATAGGCAATAAGAATTTATTTAAAGTAAACAGTACTTGAATGAAGAACTTTCTGTTGTTTATTTGTATACTTATTTGGTTTGGGGGCCACACTTGGTAGTGCTCAGTTTACTCCTGACAGTGCTCTAAGGTCCCGATGGGAATGAAACCAGGTTAGCCACATGCAAGGCAAATACCTTTCCCCTGTAAATAGGATAAACACCTATGAGTGAGGGCTGCAAACACCTCTCCAAACTTCACTGAAAATGAGAATTCTAATTCCTGAATTCACCCTTCTTTATCTGCTTTGTCCAGGCTTTATAAGATAAGCAGCTACTTATCCTCAGTATCCTGGTTAGCTTGCCCAAGATGATCTGAGGTGCCTCTTGTAAATATGATTGAATTACCTGATGCTGTCATTTTTACATGTCTCCACAACCATATTACACATGAATTGTCGGTGCTATTTTTGCTATTAGAACAAGAATCATTCTTGCCTTTAGGTTCAATTACGTTAGAAATTCTATTCAGAAAATTCAGCATTAAAGTTTTTACCTTCCACAGCTTTTTTCCAGTAAAGCAGCCCAACCAATGCTTCAAAGGTATAATTCAAATTGTCTCTATATTTTTCCTCACTTCCATCTCATTCAGAAAAATTTGTAAAGCTCCCCAGGTCTAAACCCCATTGTGCATCTACTCACACTGTATTTCTCCCTTGTCCTCCTGGTGACCCTAGTGTAGCTATGGCCACCTGACTATCACAGCCTTCCCCACAATTGTGAGCTCCATGCAAACTGACAACAAATAGTTACTAGTTCTCTGGGGCTCAGTGGTGCCTGTCACATAGCCATGGTCAGCTTCAATTTTTGTATTCTTGTAATGTTACTTTTCCAAATGTACTAGTTTTCATATTCAGGTCTTAAATGTTTTTATTTTTCTTTTTTTTCTCTGTAGAACACTTTGAAAACAACTCGTGGAACAATGTCAAAAGTTAATGGGAAAACAGTGGCTCCCTCAGATTGCGGTATCCATGTTGGCTGGTATGTCAGTAAACCATCTTTGGTGGAATTAGATCAAGATGACAATTTGATGTAAATGCTGGGGTACATATAAGAAGATGACACAATAAATGATTTGTTACCATCATGATTGTGAAATATGGGAACATAATGAGGTTGGAGGTACTCAGTACTATAATAATTGGTGATTTATGGCTAGTATTGCATTAATTGGTTATTTCATAGGTATGAAATAATAGTAATAACTAAAATTTGAGGATAAAGTCTAAAATGATAGGTTTGTATTCAAATCAGTCACAAAAAGACAAATAGTATATGATTCTCTCCTATGTGGTACCCATATAAGTGTAATGCTGGGTATAGTAGCTGGAAAAGAGAAGAGGGGACATTGGTGTTCAATAGGGACAGTTTCAGATTTTTAGGAGGGTAAAGTTCTGGATATGTGTTTTACAACAATGCAGATAACTTAACAGCACTGAATTGCTGTTCTCAGCCAGAATTTGGGAAAAGCCTGAGAATCTACATTTCTCACATATGCCAGGTGAGTTTGGAATTATTGTCTCTATTTTAAGAGCCAGTGAGACCTCTGCCATAGGTTTCATAAATCTTACTTTAGTAGAATGATTTCCAGAGCAGGCTTCTCTCCTGGTGACATGTCCCCAGGAATTGGTGGACTGTAATTCTGTTTTTTTAATACTATAATAATTGGTCCTCCCAGTAGTTGTGGGGGCCACTGGAGTTAAATTGTCATGGAATTCAGGGTTCATGCAGTGCCAGAGTTCAAACCTGGGGCCCTGGCATATGTCAGGAATGTGCAACAGACCTATGAGCTGTCTTCCTGTTCTGCAGAATGGTCCTGAGGCATTTCTTCCTCTCTCCCCACATCTCTTCCAGCCTTCCTTTGGGAGCTGTCAACATTCACAGTCTCTCAAAATCCCAACCTGGTCTTCGAGAGCCCTGCCCTTGTACTGATTGTCATCATGGAGCCATCCCAATACATGATAATGCTGTGACTATAGAGGCTGCCATCCATGGTTACCTAGAAACTGATGTATGGGCACCTAAAAACCTGGGGTTCCGACTTCACATTGCTTCCAAAGCAGCTTGTTGTGTGGTGATGGATTTTGGGGATAGTTCTGGAGTTCAAATGAGGATCCACAACATGCCTGAGGAAATGGCAGTTACCACCTATCACTGGTACAGAAAAGGTAGGACTCTCAGATCCCATGAAAGAAAGGCTGAAGTGCACCCTCAAGTCCCAAAGAATATGTTCCAAAGAAAGATGTGATGCATAGCTTATCTTCCCAGAACTGCCCCATCCCTCTGCATGGGAAACTATGATTTCAAAGCATATACAATATACATCCTTATTGTACAGATGAATGTTCTTGTGTACATTGAGAGTCCTTATTTATACACATCTCTACATTATCAATATATTTCCCAGTCTATATAGATGAATTTTCTGGTTGTTTTGTTCAATTACATAATATTACATTAATTGAGTCAAATATATTTGTTAATTACATTAAGATTATTCCAAATCTTTCACCATTTTATTTTATTTTTGTGAAGTTATTATCTTTTAAAATCTTTTTAGTCACTGTGAAATTGCAGTTATTGATGATTGGTTTTCAGTCATAGAGTGTTTCAACACTGATCTCTTCACCAGTGTCCACTTCCCTCCACCAATTCCCCTATCCCCCACCCCATTTATTTTGCAACCAACAGTCTGTTTTTGTGAGAGGCATATATCTATAAGTGGTTTTCACTGTGGTTTACACTACTGTTGCTGAGAGGGTTTCATAAGTAACACTTTATCACCTTTCAGCACTACCTTCTCTCTGTTGAAAGTGTCCCGCCACCAGGATACTGCCCCTTCCTGTCCTTTCCCCAGCCTCTCAAGTGGCATGTTTTCTACTGAATACCAGTTCTTATGTGTTTTGTATCTACTTGCAAGGTTGTAGGAGGGGAGTTGGAGAGGGAAACTGGGAACCCTGGTGAGATAAGTTGACAGTGGTGGTGTGATCATTGATGGGATATTGTATGTCAAAAACCCAACTGTTAATAACTTTGTAACTCACAGTGCTTTGATAAAATAAGATGTGAAAGAGAGAGAGAGAGAGAGAGAGAGAGAGAGAGAGAGAGAGAGAGAGAGAGAGAGAAAGAAAGAAAGTAAGTTAAATTACAAAAAGAAAAACCTATGTTTGGCCACATGCCAAGATAGACAACAAATACTGTGGCAAGATTTTATCCATTGATCCAGCTTCCAACCATAGACCAATCCGCCTGGCCCTTGTTTCTAGTGCCCTTGGGTATTAGTCTCATGCTATGTTGTTTTGAACCTTTGTGTTTCTGTTGTAATGTTCCCCCCTTTCATTTCTCTTTTGGTTTCTTAGGATTCTCTCTTTCTTTGTGAGTCTTACTGGTGAGTCTTATTGTTTCAAAGACTCAGCCCTTAGTTTCATTGATCTTTTAGATTATTTTCTTGGCCTCTAGTTTATTTCTGCTCTAAGTTTTATTATTCCCTTCCTTTGGAATACTTTAGTCACTTATTGCTCATTTTCCAGTTTCTTAAGTTGTATTGTTAGGTTGTTTATGTGAACTTTCATCTTAATGCCCTTTTTGCTGTATCCCACATGTTCACATTAGTCTTATCCTCATTCTCATTTGTTTCCAGGAATATTTAAATTTCCTCTGTGATTTTCTCTCTGATATACTGGTGGTTATATAAAGAACTATTTAATTTCCAGATATTTGAGTTCCTTTTCCATTTCTATTTGTGATTAACTTCTATTTTCATTGCATCATGAAGATATATTTCTATTCTCTTGACTTTGTGAAGGTATGTTTTGTGTTCAGTATGTGGTCTATCTTGGTGAATGTGCCATCTGCATTGCAGAAGAATATGCATTCAACTGTTCAAGAGCAAAAAGCTATGTATCTATCTACACACACACAGACACCCATATATATGTTTATATATATATACTATACACTACATTCACATACATATATAAACATACATGCATATATACATACATGAATATACATATATATGTGTATTATATCTCTTCCTTCCATTTATTCTTTCAAAGCAATTATTTCCTTACTGAGCTTTGGTCTAGTTGATCTATCCAGAGGGGACAGAGTGGTGTTGAAGGCTCCAACTACTATTGTGTTGCTATCAATGTCTTTCTTCAAGTCTGTTAGCAGTTGTTTTAAGTGTTTTTCTGGTCCTTCATTGGTTGCAGATAAGTTTAGAAGTGTTAACTTTTTCCTGATGTAAATATTCCTTGATAATTTAAAAAAATTAACTTTTCCAGTCTTGTCTGACCATTTTTATCCTGAAGCCTATATTGTCTGATACTAGTATGACCATGATAGTCTTTGTGATGCAGTTGTATGCTTGAAAAAATTGTCTTCCAACCATTGCATTTGAGTTCTTGTTAACTCTGCCTATTCAAAGGTATTTCTTGCTGGAATCATATTGTAGGGTTCAGTTTTTTTTCAGCTGGAATTTTAAGACATAAGCAACTCTATTGCAATAAATAAACTGACATACTGACATTATAATATCATCATTTCCATTTATCTAGTCACATGCTATTGCATTACTGATATTTTTCTTTCAGCTATACTTAATAAAATGCTTTCTTTTTTAAAATTTTTTAATGGAATCACCGTGAGATAGATCATTACAAAGCTGTTCATGATTGGATTTCAGCCATACAGTATTCCAACACTCATCCCTCCATCAGTGTTCATTTCCCAGCACCAGTGTCCCAGGTTCCCCCCCCCC
>JAOXYA010138069.1:0-10157 GCA_028565675.1 Sorex palustris | reverse complement strand
GCCCTATCCGGCCCCTAGGTTCTCGATGTGCCAGAAAAGCCTACAGGAGAGGGACCCTATGGGATGCTGGGAACTGACCCCCATGGGCTGACGGACAGCCCGGCCCCCGCCTCTGCCGTCCGCTCCCCGGCCCACGCTCAAGTCTCTCTCTCTCTCTCTGTTTCTCTATCTCTGTCTCTCTGTGTGTCTCTGTCACTGTCTCTGTGGTCTGTCTCTCTTTCTGTGTGTCTCTGTGGTTTGTCTGTCTGTCTGTCTGTCTGTCTGTCTCTCTCTGTGTCTCTGTACCTGTCTGTGTGTGTGTGTGTGTGTGTGTGTGTGTGTGTGTGTGTGTGTGGGACTGTCTATCTCTGTCTCTGTCTCTGTCTCTGTCTGTCTCTCTCTCTCTCTCTTTTTCCTCTCCCTCCCCACCCCCGCCTGCCCCGTGCCCTCTTATAAGTGCAGAAAAATCCACAATAATGACCCACAATAATGACCCACAGTTAGAGTAAACATTCAACAGTCTGTGCTTTCCTGGATTTTTATCTTATCATCGGAACACACAGTGAGACCAAATAGGTTAAGTGTCTTTTCCCCAAGGTGCAATATTTCTGCACTTTCGGACAATTAAGTTTTACTTTTTGAAGCCTCACACGTCCGAACGTTCTGAAAATTAAACCCCGCTCGAACCTAATTGCCAGGGCTGGCGGAAATTGACCAAATGAAATATAAAGAGTTCCACTTCCTGTATATGGATTTTTTTTTTTAGCCTTTTCCCAAACTTTCTCTATTGTAAACTTAAAACAAAGTCTTATCAGCCAGCCACATAGAGTAGCAGCTGGATATCATTAAACCCCTCTGTCGGAGCTATTCTTCTTCATTACCTTTTTCCTGACAAGCCCTCGGTCTGCACAGAAAATGTAACTTTGTGCCGGAGATTTATGCAGTTCAGGTGTCCTCCGGTCGGAGCGAGAGAGCTTGGCTGCAGAAGAAAAGGATTTGCAGGAGTCCACGGGCTTTTACAAGAAGGCAAGAGAGAACTTGACAAACTTCGGTGGGAAAACACATGTTCCTCCGATCGGTCCGTTGGCCGCTGGTACCGCGTCTCCCTTTTTATAGGCCCTTTGCAGAGCGAGAATATCTGTGTGTGAACCACTGGAGCCGGGAGGAGCTGCTGCTTTTTCTGAAAATTACACTGCAGCTCTCTCTGTGCGCCCTGATAGCCTCAGCACTGAGACAGAAGCAGGCAGGGCTGTTCCAGCCTCTGCGTTCTGTGGAGGTGCCCTGGTACCACCTGGAGCCCGCAACCTGGCCTCGGCCGGGTCCTGTGCGTTCCGGCGCCATCTCTTCCTTCCTGGGAGACAGCTGCACCCCTGGGGAATGGGACCCGGAGCTTTTATAGAGTCTTTATGTGGGGCGATATGAGAGAATCCAAAAATAGGTGGAAAAAAAAACTACCGCATCCCCGAGATCTGCTACCACGCTGATCTGATCGGTGGGCTCTTTCCTCCTGGATGTAACAGTGTAACAGGCTCTTTTTTAAGGAGGGTGTTGGGATGGGGTGCGGGAAGGGTGGGGGGTGTTGGAGCCATACCCACACACCCAGTGTGCTATGGGCTGACTCTTGCGTCTCTGCTCAGGAATCACTCCTGGCAGTGCTCGGGTACCCTAGTGTGGTGTCAGGGATCCCACCAAGGGGACTCTTCTGCCAGGCACGCCGCGGGGTAGTTGTTTTACACAAACGTCACAAAGCCAGGGCCTGCGGGCAGCCGCCGAGGATGGGGGAGGCACCTCTTCTCCGCATCCGAGCCCTCCGCACTTCTTTATCTGAAGGAGAAACACACAAAAAAGACGGGGATGTGGAGACCAGCACGCAGTGTCCTGTGGACGCGCCCTCCCCCTCCCAGCCCAACACTGACGTCTGACACTTGGCCTCGGCCTCCCCTTCTCGGCGGAATGCACACTCCCACGCCGGGGGCTGGAGAGAGAGAGACAGAGCACTGTGGGCCAGGAGTCTGCCAGGGGTGGCCCCGGGGGGCAGCCCTGCCAGCCCTGGCCTCTGTCCCTCCTGTTCCCCGCAGCCCTGCCGCCTCCCCGCCTTCCCACGCGCGCTCGGGCTGGTGATGCCCCTTTCCCGGTGGGTCAGTGTCCGAGGCCCCCATCCCCCGGGGTCCCCATCGCCCACTGCACTGTGTGGGGTCCTCAGGAGGCCAGAGGGCACCCCAGCATGGCCGTGCAGGAACTCCGAGACGGAGAGAAATGGCAGCATTCCACATCGGGACTCGGTGGCTCAGACATCTGCCGCCTTCCAGAGTGGCTCTCTTGGGTTTCGTCACTCTCGGGAGCATAGAAAACGGGTGCGGCCCTGACAGTGGCCCCTGACAGTCCTGATCTGCTCCAGTTCCTTAAAGGCTGTTGTGGGACTTGATGAATTCAAGAGCCTTGGATATGGCATTTTTTTAAAAAAAAAAATCTCAGGGCTAGGACGAAGGAGACGTTACTGGGGCCTGCTCGAGGCAATCGACGAATAACAGGATGGTCGTGATCATGATCGTGATCATGGGACTATCAGCATGAATGACATGACAAGCTCTGGGTGAATGTACATGATTTTTTTTTTAACTTGCCCCTCCTGGACACACACCCCTCGGCCCCTCTCTGCCTCCACTTGCTACCTGAGGGGGCCCAAGAACTGGGCATGTCCTTAAGGTGTTCAGTGAAAGCCTGTTGAATGTAGAGCAATTGAAAATAGCATGTAGGGGCTGGAGCGATAGCACAGCAGGTAGGGCATCTTGCCTTGCATGCGGCCAACCCGGGTTCGATTCTCAGCATCCCATATGGTCCCCCGAGCACCGCCAGGAGTAATTCCTGAGTGCAGAGCCGGGAGGAACCCCTGCGTATCACCGGTGTGACCCAAAAAAGGAAGAAAAATAACATGTTAATTTAGTACGTTGGTGAAATCCTACCTTTGAGGTAGGATTAAACTGCAAGACCCCACCCAGCCCCTCACAAAAAGAACCTGAAAAACATTCATTCAAGGGCCCAGCTAGCCTTACTCAGAGGCACAGACACAAGTTAAAAGTCCAAAAGCAATTTTCTTTTTAAAACTTCTTTTTTTTTTTGTCAGGGAGCAGAGGAAAGAAAAGCTTATAATCCTCGATAGAAAATAAACATCTAAAACTACAGCAGTTGAATCAGTTAAAATAGGTCTTCAATATGGTTTGCTCACAGCTGACCATGGTAGAAAAAGATTAAGGGCATTTTTCATGAACTGGAAATGCCTCTCAGGTTTTTCTTCAAGGGTCTGAATAGCGTGTGTAGTATATTAAAAATGAGGAGAAGGAGAATTAAGGAAGTTTGCCTCCTGGGAGGATCGAGGGGTCTGGGCTAAGGGAAGGGGTCCGGGGATTGGATGGAGATAATTCGGTACTTGCCCTGCGAATAGTTGAGATTTTTTTAACCCTGTGAACGCAATATCTGATTTTAACCGAGGATTATCAGGGAATTACTTGCATATGCCAAGAGCTGCCTCAGAAACGGCCCTCCATCCACTTCCGGTCACAGAGTCCTCTTGTGTCCAAGATTATTTTAAGCACCTTGCAACCCAGAGGCTGGCGCCCAACCCAGCTCTCTCTCTCTCGGGAAAGGTGCGGTGAAGAAAGGCTTTTGCTGGGTTGTTTCGTTTCACGAAGGAGGGGGTGGCCGAGTCCCCACGCAGAGGTCACGCTCCGAGGAAAGAGGGAGCCCACCTGGGGCCGTTGGACAGGAGATGGCACCTTGGTGCCCCGGTCCCTGCTCCCACCGCCCCTGACCTCCCTGCAGTGGCCTCGGGCGAGGGTGGCCTTGGTGTGGTTCTGTCTGTGTGGGCAGGTGGGAATCGGCCTCTGAAAACAGCCCCGTCTCCCCCCACACGCACCCACCACCGAGAACCTTGTAAATGGGACGGCTTTAAGATTTAAGGGTCCTCTAACCCTCTCGCGGGTCCTCACCGACTCCTGGGCTCTCACCTGGCAAAATGACTCTCCGCTGGTTTCACTTCAGAGCATGCCAAGCATCTTAACCAGCAAATCTGTAATGTCTCCCTGTTTTAATTTAACTTCTAGATTTGGAAATATTAACCCTTAGCGATTTCTTTGATTTTTTTTTTTTTTTTTTTTGGTAATAAGTTTTGCCTAAAACCCGGGCTCTGGACATCAATGAGTCAGTCACATTCCTCTTATCAAATAGGAACACCCAGTGGCACCGTCCTAAGGACCTAAGGAGGGGAAGAAGTCCTTAACCCCTCTAGGGTTCCCAAGGGGAGTTCGTCCCCACTTAGATGTGGCTGGAAGAAGAGAGGGATGACGCCCCTCCTCCCGCTCCCTCCGGCGTGTTTATGTGCTGAACAGCTTGGGTTCCCGTTCATCCCGGCCTCTGTCCGCTGCCTTCTTCTGGAATGGTGAAGAATTTGCAGCCCGCTGCGTCGGCATCTGAGAACTGTTTCTTCAGCAAGCACGCTTGTCTTGGCTTCTCTCTCTCTCTCTGTGTCTCTCTCTCTGTGTCTCTCACTCTGTCTCTGTGTCTCTGTCTCTCTCTGTGTCTCTGTCTCTGTCTCTGTCTCTGTCTCCCCCCTTACTCCCTCCCTCACTCTGGAGAACTAGGTCATCCGAAGTATGTGCAGGGCAGGGAGTGTCGTTTCTCTACACACAGAATTTGTCGTGAGTCTAAACATTTCTGTCTCTAGTAATTTACCGTTTAATTACATTGTGTTGTGTTTCCCGCAGAAAGGGGAGGAGAAGGGGGGGGATAAAAAAAATTAATTAAATAAATAAATAAAAGAGGGAGACGCAGATTTCCAAAAAAAAAAAAAAAAAAAAACAATACGTGCCCCGTAGTCAGGATTTGGATTTCACCTTATAAAGTTTTTACGGCTGTGCCCACCCCAGGCCCGTCGTTCTGTGTGAGGTGGTGGATTTCGCCGCGTCCTGGGGGTTGATTGCGCCTCATGTTTTATCCTGACACCTCCGGGATGAACTGACCATGTGAAAGCGCCAGGTGGACATTTGATGCGGCTGGTGTTATTCCGGGGCAGCCCCCTCCCCGCGTCTTCTGGGGAGGCCGTGACACATGTCCGGGGGGAGGGGGGTTAGGGAAGCCTAGTGGGAGGTGACCCAGGCAGCCCCTTCCGCCCCCCCGCCCAGCCTCCACCTCCCCCAGCCCAGAGCGTGGACAGTCCAGAAGGACCTGCCCGGGCCCCGTGGCCGTCGGAGCTGGGCAGAGGTCCCCGTGGCGCCGGCAACTTCCCGTCCTTTGTATGAGTGATCAGAGGCCAAGCCCAAGAAAATGACAGTGCGGTCTAATGATTCTCAGTGGCTGAGAACTTCCTTCCTCCGCACATGGGCGCTTTGCTGCGGGGATGTGTGATTTGGAAAGTGGCCACCGGCATGGCCCAGGGTACGTGTCCCTCGTCCACAGCCGGCCACCTCTGCTCCGCCGGCCAGAAAAAGGCCGACGCTGGTTTCTTGCCTTAAAGGAGCTTTGCAGATTTTTTTTTTAAGTAAATTTTGGTTTTGGGGGCTGGAGCAATAGCACAGCAGGGAGGGCGTTTGCCTTGCACGCGGCTGACCCGGGTTCGATCCCCAGCATCCCATAGGATCCCCCAAGCACCGCCAGGAGTGATTCCTGAGTGCAGAGCCAGGAGTAACCCCTGAGCATCACCGGGTGTGACCCAAAAAACAACAACGACAACAACAAAACCCAAATAAAATAAATACATAAATTTTGTTTTTTTTATTTATATGTATTTTTTGCTTTTGGGGTCACACCCGGCGATGCTTAGGGGTCACGCCCGGCTCTGCGCTCAGGAATTACTCCTGGCGGTGCTCGGGGGACCGTATGGGATGCCTGGCCTTTGCAAATTTTTTTTTTCTGTTTCCCTGAAAGGGGAAGGGCCTCTCTGCTCTTTCCTCCCTCCCCACCCGGGGTCTGGCTGGCCGTGCCCACAAGCCTCTCCTCCCACCCCCCCCTACCCCGCCGCCCTCTCGCCCTGCAGGTGGTATCCTGTACTTCCTGACGGGCAGGGGTGGCCTTCACGGGCCCTGGAGGGCGGGCAGTGGGTGTTGGTGCTTCCACACGAGATCACATGAGATCCTCAATAAAGTGATTGCTGTAGCACTGTAGCACTGTCCTCTTGTTGTTCATCGATTTGCTCGAGCGGGCACCAGTAACGTCTCCATTGTGAGACTTGGTGTTACTGTGTCTGGCATATCGAATACGCCATGGGGAGCTTGCCAGGCTCTCCGAGAGGGGCGGAGGAATCGAACCTGGGTCGGTCCTATGCAAGGCAAACGCCCTACCCACTGTGCTATTGCTCCAACCCAAAGTTGTTGTTGTATGTGTATCAAAAAAAGAAAGAAAGAAGGAAAGAAAGAAGGAAGGAAGGAAGGAAAGAAAGAAAGAAAGAAAGAAAGAAAGAAAGAAAGAAAGAAAGAAAGAAAGAAAAAGAGTGAAAGCCACACATGGGCAGGACACTTCATTCTGGGAAGAATTTTCCTTCCTCCCACCCCATGATCATCGTGTGGCCCAAGCGTCATCTTCCTCCAGCAACTGGGGCGCCAGAGTCCCCAGCGTCTGGGCTGACACTGCCGCCCCAGAGGGCAGAGAGGGCCCCGCCACGAACATGTCCTCTGGCTTCCGAAGCCCAGGGCCCGGGTGCCCCCACCACGGGGTCGTGCAGAAAGATCCAGAAGGGAGAAAGCCGCCCAACTCGCTCTCACCCTGTGCCGATAGCCCAGCCTGGGAGGGGAAACCCTGAGCTGAGGAAGGCCCCCGGCTCGGTCTGATTTGGAAAAGTTCGCCCGTGTCCACGGCAACGGCGCAGCCAGGGTGATGACACCGTTTTGCTGCTGGAATCGCCGTTGGGAGAACAGCTTTCCCAGTGACCCTTGGCAGGCAGCGCCAGGGGTCCGGCAGACAGTGCCAGGCGGTTGGGTGTCGGTGGAATTGCGCGGCAAGGTCAGCGGGGAGAGACGTGTGAGTTCTCGAATGGGTGGGGGGATTTTCAACGCGCCGGAACCCACCGTTGGCCTTTCCCTTGGGGGCCCCGCAAGTCATCATCACTTGTTATTTTTGAGGGGCTTCCGTTTAGTGCACAGGTGTTCCGTTTTGTTATTGTTGTGGTTTGGGTTTGGTTTTTATTTATCTATTTCTTATTATGATTTTATTTATTTTGGGGCCACACCCAGCAACAGCAATGCTCAGGGATTATTGCTCCTGGCTTCGTACCCAGGAATCACTCCTGATGGTGCTCTGGGGACCATGTGGGATGCCGGGGATGAAACCCCGGGTTGGTCATGTGCAGGGCAAATGCCGCCCTCCTCGCTGTACTGTCGCTCCGGGCCCTGGTATTTTATTTTGTATCAGCATCAGGCACCGTATCGGTAAGACTGTAATGTCTTATTGGTGGTGCTTGGGAATGGGTTTCACAATAGATGCCCAGTGTACTGGATCTGTGTAACTCTCTCTCTCTCTCTCTCTCTCTCTCTCTCTCTCTCTCTCTCCCGACCTCCAAAATAAAAAGTCTCTCAACGTTTATTGTTGTCCTTTACTCTTCCGCTAAAGAGTTTTCACTAAAGAGTTTTCCTCTGTTTGAGTGAAAATATCCCACTTACTTCCACTTTCTGGTTTGTTTTGTTTGGGGGCCACCCACGGTGGTGCTCCGGGCTTGCTCTTGAGTCTGTGCTCGGGGGTCACCCTGGCGGCTAGGATGGCCATAGGTGGTGCGGGACTGGCAGCCAGGGCCAACCCCTGCCACCCCCGCTGTGGTCTCGTCAGGGTCCTCTTGCTCCCACTTTGCTGCCCGTCGCCTTGACTTCATTCCGAAACCCTCAGGCACTCGCTGGCTTTCCTGGGATCCGGAGCCGAGTGGCCGGTGCCTTGTCACTGGGATGGCAGGGCCGTGAGTGCTGGCGCTCAGCCGGCCCCTGGTTAGTGGTTCTCGGGGACCTTCAGGGCCATGTCGGTGGTGTTTGGGGGTCCCCAGGCCACACCGGGCGGTGGGGAAACCCGTGATGCTGTTGTATGTGACGCATGTGCTTCTGGCCCTGGGGCTGTCTCCTGAGTTCCCCTTCTGCTGTTGGTGTCCTGGGTCCCGTCTTTACACATGTGCCCCCTGTGCGCAGATCACCGGGGGGGGGGGGCATTTCCGATTGGGCTTCTAGGTCCCAGAGAGTCGCCAGTGGGAGTCACAGAAGCACCAGCTTGCCCGGTAGCTGTTTCTGCCTTTAGACCTCTGCGTCCCCACCCCGCTCTGCGTTACACCTCAGTTTCCTTTCTGGAGTGGGGACGGGGGCACCAAACAGTCCTCTGGGGAACCCAGGGGCCACTCCCAGGGATGCTTGGCCTCTCCCGGGGTCTCGGGGCCTCTGCATCCAGCATCGCTCGAGGGGTCCTGTGGAGCTGGGGTTGGACTCGGTCCCTCAGGAGCTGTGTCTGTCGCTTCATCCCTCCCTGGGGTTTTGGGAAGGACACTTTGGCGGGGTATAGAATTCCTGGTTGGAGTGTCCTGCATCCATGCCCTTGGCCTTGTCGATATATCAGTCTGTGTCCACCGGGGTCCCTTTGGATACAGAGGCCTTGGGGATCCGTCTGCACCCATCAGGGTCCCTTCTGGTCACTAAGGATTCTCACGAGAAACTGGCTGGCTGCATCCTCCAAAAGCCGCCGCCTAGACAGACTCCCCCCTCCCCCGTCCACTTCTCCTGAGAGTCTCCATGTCCCGATGGCCCAGGGCGCACATCTCAGGGTAGGTCTATCCGGGGGTCCTGCGCCAGGGGGCCTCTTGGGTAGGTGGAATCTTCTCTCGTATCTGCTATTCTATTTTGTAAAAATGAAAATGATTTATTTCATTGAATCACCGCGAGAGAGAGAGCATTACAAAGCTGTTCGTGACTGAATTTCAGTCATTCAGTGCTCCTCCACCAGGACACATCTCCCATCACCCTCCACCCCCAACCCGGCCTGCCTCTATGGCAGACACTTTTTTTTTCTTTTTGGGTCACGCCCGGCGATGCACAGGGGTCACTCCTGGCCCTGCACTCAGGAATTACCCCTGGTGGTGCTCGGGGGACCGTTATATGGGATGCTGGGAATCGAACCGGGGTTGGCCGCGTGCAAGGCAAACGCCCTACACGCTGTGCTATCTCTCCAGCCCCTATGGCAGACGCTTTAATCCTCTCTCTCCTCTCTCTTCCTCATTTCAGGCACTGTGGCCTGCAATACACATGCAGAAGGGTGATCTGGTAGATCCGTGATTCCTCTCAGGATTCTCTGTTCTGTTTCTCCCCACCTGGGGCCCTGCACACGCGTGTCCCTGGGATTCCCGGGGCCCGAGGCCCTCTGGGCGCTGACTTGATTTTCATTGTGTTTCTTTGCTTCCTGCCTCTCAGACTCAACAGTTTAGATGGTCTCATCTTCAGGCTCCCCGATCCTCCTGCCGGTTGCAGTCGGCTTTTGATCCCTTCCGTGATCATTGTCCTTTGAGCTCACCTGTTTTGCAGGCCCTTTTCATGATTTCTGCCGTTCTGTCCCGATTCCCCGGTCCTTCCCACGCGCGCTTCCTGTTTCGCCTCCCCCCGGTTTCCTTCAAGTCTTTCAGGCCTTTCCCCGCCGCCGCTGTGGCTTTGTCGCTCCAGGTCCACCTCAGGTGGACTTTCTGTTTGTTGATTCCGTCCCTTTGAAGCGACTGTGATTTCCCGTTTCTCTGTGTTCCCTGCCATTTCTGCCGCTGCAAAACCGACGCCTGAATCTTAGAGTTCACGACTCTTGGAGAGTCCGAGTCGCCTCTCAGGCCCGGCTGGGGCCTGCCCCCTGCTTTTTCTTTCATATTTTCATTGCAGTGGGGCATTTCTGGGCCGATTATACCCTGGATGAAGCACAAAGGGCTTTTCTCTTTTTTTTTAACTTTTATTAGTGAAACACCATGAGGTACAGTTGCAGACTTACAAATGTTTGTGCTTGGGTTTCGATTATACAATGATCAGATACCCATCCCGCTACCAGCACCCATCCTCCACCACCACGGGTCCCAGTATCCCTTCCACCCCCCATCCCCCCATCCCACCCTGACTCTGTGGCAGGGCATTCCCTTTTGTTCTCTCTCTCTTATTGGGTGTTGTGGTTTGCAAAAGAGGCAATGGGTGACA
>JAOXYA010138061.1:0-10158 GCA_028565675.1 Sorex palustris | reverse complement strand
ATGTTTGGTCTATAGTCTACTTTCAGCATGCTTCTTCCATCCTGGGAGGATCCTCCCAACACCCTTTATTTGGTGCTACCTTCTCTATCTGAGCTCCTTCTTCCCCTAGCATGTGTGGCTGGCCTCCAAGCCTTGGAGCAAAATTCCTGGTACTAATCTCGGCCATTCTTGGGACCCTAATATTTCTATGACAAAATGAAAAATAAATGAAATTGGATATACAGTCTTCCTCTAGGAAATATGTACAAGTTACAAAATTATGAATACACAGGCTTAATTCCAGGGAAGACATAGCTTATTTTAATGAAGTTCACTTTGTTACACTTGTAGAGACTGTGTTGTTATAGATTACATAATTTTAATTTGTGGGTAGCCACAGTAAAAATATGAGACAGAACTACATTCGATATTTTTTTAGTACAACATATTCAAAATTTTACATGTAAGCATCATGAGATATACTTCAAATATGAATTAGATTTTATATTTAGATCACATATCATTAAAATAACTCATATTTTAAGTGTTCATGCAACACATATTTTCAGTGGTTACCTCATGGACAGTGCATATCTAGACATCTGGTATGACTTCTATTAGATATTCATAAAGCTTATAACTTATTGGATAACTTTTTAATCAAGCAGTTCTGAGGTACATATTATAAAATTGCACACCATGGTCTGAGTTCAATTACTCACACCCATAGGGTGTCAAGCCTGCCAGGAATGAACCTTGAGCTCAAAACCATAATTAGGATCTGAGTAGTGCGCGCAGCAATGTCTATAGCACTGTCTTCTCATTGTTCATCGATTTGCTCGAGCAGAACCAGTAATGTCTCCATCACGAGACTTGTTGTTATTGTGTTTGGCATATCGAATACATCATGGGTAGCTTGCCAGGCTTTGCCATGCAGGCAATACACTCTCAGTGGCTTGCTGGCCTCGCCAACAGGGGTGGAGGAATTGAACTCGGGTTGGCTGTGTGGGCCGCAAGCAAGGTAAACGCCCTACCTGCTGTGCTATCTCTCCTCTATGTAGTAGTAACTGCATAAAACCTGTAACTGCGTAAAACCCTGTAACTCAGTCCTGAGTGTCGTGGTGTTTTCTTAAAAAAATTTTTTTATTGACTCACTGTGAGATAGGCCATTACAAAGCTGTCCATGATTGGGTTTCAGTCATACAGTGTTCCAACACCCATCCCCCCACCAGTGTACATTTCCCAGCACCACTATCCTCAGGTTCCCTCCTATCACTTCCCACCCCCTGCCTTCCCCTTCCTTTATGGGAGGTGTTTCTCTCTCTTATCTCTTTTTATTATTATATATAATGATATTATATAGCATATATTATATGCAATATAATATTATTAATAATAAAATCTTTATTATTAACTTTCAACAGTTGCATCTTTTGCTTTCTCTCATCTCTATCCTCTCTCCCCCTCTCCCCCTCTGTCTCTGTCTCTGTCTCTGTCTCTCTTTCTCTCTCTCTCTCTCTCTTTCTCTCTCTCTCCTTTTGGGCATTGTGGTTTGCAATATTGATACTGATAGTTTATCAAAAACACCTCTTACCTACTTTTAACCCTCAGCTCTGGTCCTGAGTGTTCATTCCCAGCTATTATTGCCATAGCCGTCTCTTCTCTATATCTTACCTACCCTCTGATTGGTGTGGTTTTTGAGAGGAGATCCCTCAGAATAGTACTGCTTGAAGTGTGGACCCCAACTGATAGACTCAGCATCTTTCCTGGAACTTACTAGAAATGCAAGTCATCCCCCAATCCCCCTCTTCTCCTCCCTACCTTGGTCTGCTAAACTGGAAGTTGAAGGGGTAGCATTCAACTGTCTTTTATTTCTAAAATAAAATCACCCTGCTTGATATAATTCCTCACATGATGTCAATAGATGTGACTCATAGGTCCCTCTAACTCATCACAGAGTTGAATTTCTTTTATTAATATTCAACAGTTTCCTTTTTTTCTTTTTTTTTTCAGGTCATACCTGGTGATGCTCAGGGGTTACCCCTTGGCTTTGCACTCAGGAATTACTCCTGGCAGTGCTTGGGAGACGATATAGTATGCTGGGGACCGAACCCAGGTCATTTGCTGTCCTATTGCATCCATTCAAATTTTTATTAGATTATTCCCATTGGGGTGGGGGCAAGGATGACCTGAGACATATATGTAAATAATAAGCATGTGGGGAAGTGGGGCATGAACATATCAGTGGCCCCTTCGTGGCCTTGGGGATCAGCCTCAGGATTTCTGTTGGTGATACCAGTAGTGCATGGTGTGACCTTAAAACAATCTTACAAAACTGACTAAATAAAATTGCTTACTAACAATATTGTATCATACTATACCTTGATCTTCATATGACTTTTTTTGTACCATTTTTACTTAACTTATCCTTGATCAGTTGATCACTTGACATCTCATTACTCATCAATTTGCTCAAGCGGGTGCCAGTAATGTCTGATTTCATCCCTGCCGTGTGCTAGTGTAGCCCAATGGCATCTGCTCGTTCTAGGAAAGCCTCAAACCGATCATTCAGGGTCTTGACGAAGAAGTCTGACCATCTCGTATGTGGGCAGCCACATGATCTTTTACCATACGTGGAATTCAGTCAGTAATGGCTCTAGTCCAGTGGTCGTCTCCAAATCTTATTATGTGTCCAGCCCATCTGATTTTCAATGCCTTGGCATTTGAAGAGACAAGCCAGTGTATTGATGAGTACTGATGGCAGGTCTTGTCAATGCTTTTCCTGGCTTCTGCCACATTGGCCGGCACTGCTGCTCTTCTCTCTTTGAGGTCTTCCTTTATCACTTCTCTGCACTGTTTTGCGAGCTCAGACATTCTTTTGTGGTTGCCTGAGGCTCGCACCAAGCCACATTGGCAAATGAGCTCAAGAGTTTTCGAAGACAGGTGTCTTTTTGTGGTGATTTCTCTCTCTGTGTTCTTCGCAAAATCATGGAGGTGCTGAACCAATCAATCTTATGAAGTTCCATGGAATCCAGTAGGTAATGGCTCAAGTCCAGCAGTCATCTTCTAGTCGCATTACATGTCCAGCCCATCTGATTTCCGAGGCCTCAGCAAACGAGACAGTGTCCCTGATTCTCTATCATCGAGGGAGGTCGGAGCCCTGGATTCTTTTGCTCACTTTAGTGAAGCATGATACTCCAAGTATAGCTCTTTCGATTCCTCTTTGGGAGACCCGAACAGTGTTCTCATCCTGATTTCGTGGGGCTCAGGTCTCTGAGGCATATGTTAATGCAGGAAGAACAGCGGAATCAAAGAGTTGTGCCCAGACCCGGAGGTTCTTTGTCCTCTTAGCTAATTTTTTGACGCTCTTGAAGGTGTTCCAAGTGGCTTTCTTCCTCCTGCGCAACTCAGGTGCCAGTCCATTTGTCTTGTTGAAGTCTCGACCTAGGAACACATAACTGTTGCATTCGAAGATGTTCCTTCTGTTGAGAGTGAACAAAATGTCAGGGACAAGAGTGTTTCTCATAAACATTGTGTTGGTGAGATTCAGCTGTAGTCAGACCCTTCCACACACACACACAGTTGAAATTGGCCAGCATTTGTGCTGCTTGACTAATGTTTGGTGTTATTAGAATGATGTCATCAGCAGAGCAGAGGTTGTGGAGTTGCTGACTGTCTTCACTCCCATTCCTTCCCATTTCAGTCATCGCATGATGTTCTCAAGGGTGGCACTGAAGAGTTTCGGTGAAATGGTATCACCCTGCCGAATCACTCTCTTGACATAGATGATCACTTCCTTGTAGAATGGTGAGATTCTGGTAGTGAATCCATAATACAGTTCATGGAGGATCCTGATGCATTGAGTTTGAACACCCTGTTTAGCTAAGACTTTGATGACCACTGCAGTCTCAACAGAATCAAAGGCATTCTTTAAATCAATGAATTTTAGACAGAGCTGCATCTTGAACACCTGAGAAACCTCAATGAGCTTGGTTACCATGTGAATATGGTCGATTGTGCTGAATCCTATTTGGAAACCAGCTTGCTCGCATAGTTTTCCTTCACCTAGCATTCTGCCAATCATATTCAGGATTACTCGAGTGAACAGCTTCTAGATGATAGACAACGGTCAGATTGGGCGATAGTTCCCAATGTTGTGGATGTATCCCTTCTTGTACAGTAGAACAGTCCTGCTGATTTTCCATTTGGATGGAAGCTTGCATTCAGACAGGTAGTGTGTGAAGAGTTAAGCCATTGTATTGATCAGTACTGACAGCAGGTTCTTCAGGTGTTCGCGTCTGACCCTGTCTGGGCCAGGTGCTGTTCACTTCTGATGAAATGGTGTGTCAGATTTCAGAAAGGAGAAAGTTGGAAATGACATATCCATCCTGTTATGTGGCAGGTGGAAATGGCTATCGAAGAGATCCAAGTAGAAATCATGAATAATCTTCTCCATTGCCCTTCTGGAAGATGTGATAGATCCATCAGGACATCAGAAGGCAGTCATCTTGGTCTTGTAGTTGGTAGGCCTTGTGAATGCTTTTCCTGGCTCCTGCTCCATTGACCAGCACTGCTGCTCTTCTCTCTTTGAAGTCTTCCTTTATCACTTCTCTGCACTGCTTTGCAAGCTGGGACATTTGTTTGTGGTTGCCTGAGGCTCCCCAAGTCACATTGGCAAATGAGCTCAAGAGTTTTTGAAGACAGGTGTCTTTCTCTCTCTCTCTCTCTCTCTCTCTCTCTCTCTCTCTCTCTCTCTCTCTCTCTCTCTCTGCATTCCTCACATAATCATGGAGGTGCTGGACACCAGTTAATTGTATTCCTCATCAATGTTGTCAATGACGGCATCTTCCCATGTTGCTGCAATAGCGCCAAAGAGCTCCCAGTTGCTGGTCATTTTGGGAGGTCTCTTCTTAAACTTTTCAGCCCTTTCTTCCAGCTCTGTGAAGTAGAATTCTGCATGAAGGAGACGGTGGTCCGATCCCATTTGGAATTTTGGGACAACAGAAACATTGGTTAGGCAAAACCATCTATTGAATATTATGTGGTCAATTTCATTGTTGAACCATCCACCGGGAGACTCGCATGACCAAGGTTTGGATTCGTCCTTCTGGAACTGTCAGTTACCATGGATGCCACAGATACACACACACACACACACACACACACACTTTTCCCTTACTCTTCATTTTGTGTAATATTACTATAAGTCTAGTTATCCTGAGACCATTTTATATAATACTACCATAAGTCTAGTTATCCAGAGACTGGAGACTGGAGAGATGCTATAGTTGGCAAGTCACTTGCCTTGCACACAGCCAACCAAGGTTCAATCCCTAGAACCCCATATAGTACTCTGAGCCATTCCAGGAGTGATGCTTGAGCACAGAACCAGGAGTAAGCTCTGAGAAATGCTGAATGTGACCCAAAAGGGAAAGAAAGAAAGAAAGAAAGAAAGAAAGAAAGAAAGAAAGAAAGAAAGGAAAGAAGAAGCAAAGAAAGAAGCAAAGAAACAAAGAAAGAGAAATTAAACAAAACTATCTGTCCTCAGTAATAATCTAATGAAAAAAATCTGATAATTAAATTGAAACATAAAGCAAGAGACTTTCATTCCCAACTCCCATGGTTCATAATATCTGCAATCAATATACTGCAAAAATTTTCCTCTTCTAGAGTTTTTATCAGCCCCTTTTTTCTTCTTTGGGATAAATGAGATACTTTAATAAAGTTGAATAAGTCTCATAAGAACTATAAATATTACTAGTCAATAAAATTTTTTAAAGGCCTCAAAGTTGAACTTTCCCAGGAAGCTCTGTCTTTCTCTATTTGTGGCTTGTTTTTATCTCAGGGGAAAATAATGGATAAAGTGTTACAATAACTGAAAGATAAAGATAAAAATGAGACTCTCTCAGGATCCATTTAACCTTGCCCATCTTCTGCTTTGCCCTCTCTCAAAATGATCTGTAAAAAGTTAAGCAAAACAATTTTAAGATAAATTTAAAATTAAGCATTCCGAAGAAAAGTGAAGATTAAATTTCATTATACTTCAAAAAAGTGTGAGCCAAGCACATTAATCTAGGACAAATTGATCAGCAAAATCTAAATTAATATAAACTAGTTTGTATACATGACTTTTATTTAAATATGTATGTATATATATTCATTTATATATTTTATTTATATAACTTATATCTACTTTTATTTAAATACATATATTGTTTATACATACACACACACACATATTGGTTGGGACCACACCCAAGCTGCTCAGGGCTTACTTCTGCTCAGGAATCACTCCTGTTGGGGCTCAAGGGATTTTATGGGGTTTTGGGGATTGTACCCAGGTTGGCAGTGTGCAGTGCAAAGTCCCGACCCTTTGTGCAATTGCTCCAGCCCCAAATTAATTAATATAATTTTACCTTTTAATATATTAATTAGTAATATACCTATTTAATATATTAATATAATTTTACCTTTTGATTCCCTTCAGCCATTTATGCCAGCCCCCCCACCCCTTCCTACTGCCACCTCTTGCAACCACCAGTTAAAGGATCTTCAAATTTGAGCTGGTGAGTATGGCTAACAAGAAACTGATTAAACAGAAGGAAACTTTCAAAAAGTAAAGAGTATGTCTGAAGACCAAAATTATTATTATTATCATTAGTGTTACAGGTACTAGGAGAGAAAATAGGAAAATAGAAAATAGAAACATAGATAATAGGAGAGAAAAACGTAGGCAGTGCAATGGAAAATTTGAAAGGGAGCCAGAGGCAAGACTAAGAAAGGATTTACCATTATTTGTCTTAGGTATTTGAATAGAGGAGAAACAAAAAAATGACCTCATTTCTTTCCACCAAGATGCAGAACTATACAATACATCCAGAAAATATGTGCAATTTATTATTCACTTAATGTTTAAGCAATATATCAGTTGCAAATTTATCAGAATCATAGCACTTTAAAAGTGACCTTTCTGATCATTTCAAAATGTAACATTAGTTACTATTCAGCTGTATCAGAAGCCATTGGTCACAGACATTATCTAAAACTGGGAAGTTTTTAAAGCAACAAGATTTTACTTTCCCTTTCACATAATCTTTGATTCAGTAGTGTATTATTTCCATGTCTTGATAAATCTCTTAGTCAAAGTGGTAGGACATTAATTTGAGCATTTGGCTAGTGCCTGGTTAGACTGGTTAGGCTGTAGCTTTTTCACCTTTATTCTAAGAAACCAGTCTTCATTTGAGTGTTCTTGATCTGAAAACCTGTTGAATTCTGAAAGACAAATGAGATATGATATTTCAGTACATAGTTAACATGATCCTTCTTTTTGCCTTTTCTTGCATAATTTTGGTTTTTAATAAGTCATACAGTATCTTGTCAGTTCTTAATTATGTCTTATGAGTACCATCATCTAATTATTATTGCCATGGATCCCTGTACAGGACTAGCTTCCTGGGTATGAAACCAATACAGAGGAGTAGACCCATGCTTAGATGAATCTTGAGATTGTTTAATACATTTCGTATGTTATAAATTTTTAATAATTTTGAAGATCACAGTTTTATTTCACATCCAGTCCTACAAAGTATGCAACACCTTCCCCTCCCTGTTTCAGACTGCATGATGTTATTTCAGTCTTGTTTCCTTTAAATTAATTCACTCCACCTCTGATGGTAAGTGTTTTTACTTGATCTCACTGTTCCAGAATTATATTATACCTGTTTACTCTAACAAGCTCATGGTAGCATCTCCTACAGTTCCCTTTAGTTTATATAAGACATCTACCACTAAGTTTCTTTGTCATATGAATGTCCTTTTGCCCTTTTGTTCACATTATTTCCTGTTGCCTTACTAATGTGAATATAGAGTGTTTTTTGGGGTGAATGTACTTTTTTGTGTGTGTTCTTGTACACTACATATCCTGTAGATTTTGATCACTTCCTCAACACTGGCAGAATAATCCAGGCATATCCAACTTTCATTCAATCTGCATATTAGGATAGGCCCTTTGTATCCTTGCCAAGAGCATTAAATAGTGAATTTCCAGTTTCTCTCACCAACATGCCTCTTTTCCTCCCTAGAAATTTAGAAACTTCATGATCCATTTTCAGCATACTCCCATTCTATCTACAATAATGTATACCAGATCTCTTACTTCATTTATTGAATAACGCCTTTTCTCCCATAACACAGATACTGCTTGCCCTGTGGGGCCATGCTAAAGTGTATCATTAGTTACTGTTCTAAAGGCAATGAGCTAGGCGTTACAGATCTTGAAGAAGTCAATCATTATCTCGTGAGGCAATTACTTCAGTTTCTGCCCATATATGGTTTTCAGGCAAGAGGGAATGTTCTGTACTACCAGTGGCACATAGATGTCACACAAAGGATTTGTGAAAATTTGGGTCCTGGATATTTACGTGTGTTTATCCAGATATTTCCATCAGAGGTGCCTATTAGCATCCTAAGTAAGCTTAAGAAGCTGGCTGTTGCCGAGTTTATCTGTTTTGGTAATTCTAGTCTCAAATATAAAATTCCGGTCATACTTTTCACAATAGTCAATCTTCTAATAAGGATTTGGGTGTCTTTAAATATAGTCATGCACTTTCGATTTTTATACCATGCCTTCAGCTGATAACTGGCTTATATGAGCTTATCATTTTCTTGCCTCAGAGGTTGGATGGCAGATAACAAAAATCCTTTAAGGTTTTTTTATAATATCCATTCCTACCGAATGGGATACATAATTTAATTCCATTATATATTTCCATCCAAAACAATCCCAGTTTTGTTCTAATGAGTAAAACAGGATATTCCTTTTGATCTGTATCTCATCTCTCTAAAGTGAGTGTCTAAGCATTTCTGTGCTATAGTACATTGGGCATGATTAGCACCCCACTCATTAGTAGCGATTTGTGTTTATTCCATTAGATCATCAACAGAAGCTTGAAGAAATGATGCAGTGATTTGGAGCACCTGCCTTGCAGGTGTGTGGTCATGAGTTCAAATTCCTACTGTCCCGCATGTTCTCAGCATAATCCTGGTGGCTCTGCACTTTGAGCCTGGTATCTCTGTTGTCTGTTATTCCTGGTTCCAAAAGCATTTCTGATTATGCTGCAGTCAGGTGTGTGCAAGCATAATAAAAACAGGTGTGATTCCACAGTGAACACAAGTTAATGATGTACAAGAGTCATGACCAAGAATAGCACTCCCTGATGAGACTGCCTCAGCACCATTAATCCCCAAGAGAGCACCAAAGAGCACCATGACCACAACTTGTTTGCCTTAACTTGACCAAGACTCTTGGCAATTTCCACAGCTAAATACATAAGAACAACAGTCAAGAATGTATGCAACAGTCATCACGACAGTGACAAAGGGGACAGGAAGGAGAGGAAAACAATATTCAAAGGCTAGCAAAAGAACTGCATCCTAGGAATCTGTTTCATAATACTACTTTCAGTATTACTGTCTCAGTTTTTTCCTGTTATGCTCTCTCTAGCACTCAAGTTCAGGTATTTAATTTGTTGAACTTTTAGCAGGAAACGCTGTAGAGAAAATGGAGGAAGGATACAGAGAAAGAAGTAAAGGTGTTAGTTTTTCCTGGAAAATCTGACTTTAGAGAACATTGTGGGAAAAGGTTGAGATTTATTTCCCAGAGTTATCCCAACTAAATGTTAAGCAAGAAGAATATCCATTCATTCCTTCAAAGTCTGCCAGTCACTGAGTGCTGTTCCCAGGATGTTGCATTAATTCCCTGGTACTTCTGCTATTTGTTTAACCTACATAAAAATACATATGCACACTCATGCATGTACACACACACATACATACACACACGCACACACACAGAGCCAAAGTTCCCAAGAAAGTCTTCAGGCTGAGAGAAGAAGGTAACTTTAATAACTTTTAGAAGGGATCCAGAGAGGGGTTATAAGGGTAGTTACGAGAAAGGGGTCTAGAAAAGACTAAAATTCAGTGGCATAGGGTTTGGGGTCCTTTTTTAGTGCTGCAGATGCAAAAAATCATAAACCAAAAGCTTGAACAGTAACACAATTTTAAACTATTTTACTTAAGTAATGTAAGGTTTCTGTTTTCTTTTACTTAATATATATCTTAAGGCATTATTTATTAATTCAAGTTCTTGAAGCTTGAACTATCTACTCAGTATATATATAT
>JAOXYA010138000.1:0-10159 GCA_028565675.1 Sorex palustris | reverse complement strand
TTCTTCTTCTTCTTCTTCTTCTTCTTCTTCTTCTTCTTCTTCTTCTTCTCCTCCTCCTCCTCCTCCTCCTCCTCCTCGTCCTCCTCCTCCTCCTCCTTCTTCTTCTGTCACACTTGGCGATGGACAGGGATTACTCCTGGCTCTGCACTCAGGAATTACTCCTGGCAGTGCTCAGGGGATCATATGGGATACTGGAAATCGAACCCAGGTTGGCCGTGTACACAGCAAATGCCCTAGCTGCTGTGCTATCGCTCCAGCCCCCAGTTGTTGTTTCTATACTTTGTTTCTTTACATGGCAGATATGAGTGAGACCATTCTGTATCTGTCCCTCTCCTGACTTCATTCAGCATGATACTCTTCAAATCCACCCACAGAATAGCAAATTGCATGATTTAGCCTTTTCTTAGAGTTGGGTAGTACTCCATTGGGTATATTTTCTACAGTTTCTTTAAACAGTCATCTTTTCTTGGATACTTGGGGTTGTTTCCAGATTTTGGCTATTGCGAATGTGTTGCAATGAACATAGGAGCACAGATGTCTTTTTTAAATAGAGATTTTGTGTCCTTGGGGTAGATGCCAGAAAGTGGAATTGCTCAATCTTCTAAAAGGTTAGTTCACACTTTTTAGAGAAATGTCTGTATAGTTTTCTAAAATAATTGAACACGACTCCACTTCCACCAACATTGTATATTAAATATATAACTATCTGGGACCTTGGCTTCATTATTGGCAAAAGTGAGTCAATGCTAACTGCCCTCTTTACTTAATAGAATACATTCAAGTTTTTACCTTTTTTTTTGTTTTATTTTGGGCCTCCTTAGTGGTGCCCAGGTGGTTCAGGAGGCACTTTCTGCAATACTAAGCCAACTGGTGATGGTGGTGGTGGTGGTGGTGCTGGTGTTTGTGTGTGTGTGCACAAGTACTCATTGTGAGGGCTCAAATATGCAGTGCTTTTAATGCTCTGCAGTGCCAGCGATTACCTAAACTTGACCCAGGTTTGGTCCATAGCATCATATATTGTGATCTGAGCATTACCAGGAATGATCCCTGAGTTAGAAGTAAACTTTAAGTACAACTGGGTATGACATCATTAACAACACAAACAGTAACAATGAAATGTATAGAGCACAAATAAAAATATACAAAGACCTCTTAAAAGGACTCCTGACCACTTATGACAACTGTACTAGCCATGCTGCCAAAAACAATAGAAAGTTTCAGATTCTCTGATTGGCCTTTGGACCTAGAAGAACATCAGATATATGAATAAATGACTTCAGACTCTTTACTCCCCCCATCTTCTCTCGGCCCCTGACAATTACTTTTCTCATGACCTAGTTTTTCTATAAAGTTCACTCTTAAATCTGATTAAACTCTCTTATGATTGATTACCCATTATTACTCACCATTGTTTTGGATCATATTATCCTAAATGCTTTAAATGCATTAAATGACTTAAGTTTTACATATCCTCAAACAAATCTCTACTTGTACCACTGTGTTAGTTCAGGTCCTCTAAGAATAGATGTTCAAGAGATTTGGTGAGTGAAACCTTGTGGAGAAAGTGGGTAGGGGTCTGGGGAGGCTGAAGGGGCCCTTAAACCACTGTGAAGAACTGATCCCTGTGAAGGGAAGAGAGAAACAAGACAAGAAAATATACCTCAAGATTGTAGTTCTGAGAAAATCTTGGAAAAGTTACCAGAGAGTCATCAAGCTCCACTTACACATCAGAAGAACACTACTGATATTCCAGAAATGTGCCTGCCTTAGTAGCCCTGATGTGCTTAGACATGACTGAAAGCAGATAGAAAAAAAGACTTCCCAAGAAATGTGATAAATTTCAGAGGGCACCAACTGGTATCAATGGATTATGCTTCCCACAGTGGTCACCATAATTACTACCCCAAGAAATATGTTTCTTGATACATTAGTGGGATAATGGTCTTTTCTTTCCTGCCTCCAAAATTCTAGGTTGTTGAAAGGACATTCATACGGCATAGCTTAAGGTGAAATAATTTCCATCCATCACACTTTATTTTAAAATCTTTACAAATTGTTATGGTGGCAGTTAAACCAACTCTTTATTGTGCTCCTGGTTGCCTTTTTTTCCTCTTCTTCCTACAAATATGACTGTTGTAACATATGTCAGATCACCTGGGTCCTGAATCCCCCATCAGCAATGATAAGACAATACTGATCACAGATGTATAGCTCTTGCATTATATAATACAATGGAACATGAGCCATGCTTTAGACTCTAAATGCATATGTGATTTCCTTACTAAAGGATATGGACAATTGATCTGTTTCACAATTATCCCTTTACCATGGTGACATGAAGTTTGACTGGAAGATTTACATTATATTTCATATAGAGCCTTTAGTTTGTCCCTTGTAAAGTGGGAGGGGGAAGAATGAGGAAGGTGTTCATTCACTATTTAGAGTCACTATATATGCACAATAGATAAAAGAGTGCTGTTAATTTTTAATGCCAAGACAAGACCAGTGTGATCCTGAGAAAATTGTAGTCTAGGAGTCTAGGTTTCCAGGGATGAGAAGGACTTGCTCCTCCTTCCTCACAAAGCTCCTGGAGAGATAGCCATGAAGTGATTTCAAGATGCATGAAGAGAAAGTTATTCAGAAAGGCAGAACATGTATACCTTTTTTTATCTTAAAATTTTACACCTGTTAATACTCTGGGTTCACTTAGAGCTCTTCCTTCTTAGGGTGAAGTTGGGGACAGTGGGTGGGGGTAGTAAAGAGTGAGTAGGGGCTGTTCTCCTTTCAAGATTCCTCCAGAATTATTTCTAGATGGTTATCAACTTAGGTCAAATATACTTGTGGACTCTTGGTGGATTTCCAGGGTAAACAGGACAAATCTTAAAGGAATTTTTTTTTAAACTTTGAGAAGAAGAGACTCATAAATAAATCATAAAAGAGATCAACAAGCTGCAGAGATGCTTCTAGACCCTGAGCAGGACTGAGTCTCATATCTGGGGCACCCTGGAGCAGGGATGGGTGAGCCCACCACCCACCCAAACAGAGCCCCATGCAGCTGAAAACCTCCACACTCCAATCACCGCCATGCACATGGCTAGATTCCAAAGGCTTGGGACGAGCATCATCTGGAAATAAATCTGTTGAAAAACTCAGGTATGTTGGTTTTGTCACTGAAATGTCCAGGCTTTCAAGGAGTCGGGGATGGGCTACCTCCCTTCATCTCTCTGTTCTTCCTGGAGCCTGGCAGAAACACCCATGAAATGCATTTGGTGTGCCATATAAGCTCATTAATCAGCCATGGTCCAGAGACTCATAAATAAATCTCAAAAGAGATCAACAAGCTGCAGAGATCCTTCTGGACCCAAAGTCACCATCCAGTTAAAAATTCAACTTCAGCTATATCACTCCATTCAAAATTTTAGAATTGCGGGAGTGCATGGCCTTGAATGAGTCTGCATTATATCTCAAACTCCACACCACTGATAAACCAGAAGTAGCACACCACATTGAATGGGATGTAAAGTAAAAGGCAACCTATTTCTATTGAGAAAACATTAATAAGCAAGGCTTAACCTGTAACAATATGTTCGTAATCTTTTATGTGAGGGCTTACTGTCTTCAAGTTGAGGCACAACAATATTCACACACCTTCTTCTAAGGAAATCTTTTTTGATCATTTTTAAGTGAATTATTTATAACAATTAATATAAAAAATTAATTAGGGCCTGCTATTGGGACAGGGTTAGGTTGTGGTTGGGAAAATTGAAAATAGTGGTGGTGGGAAGGTACAATGATGGTCAGATTGGTGCTGGAATATTGAATATAATAAATTTTTGTGAAAAACTTCTTTTTTTGCTTTTTGGTTCACACCTGGCGATGCACAGGGGTTACTCCTGGCTTTGCACTCAGGAATTACTCTTGGTGGTGCTTGGGGGAACATATGGGATGCTGGGAATTGAACCCGGTTCAGCTGCATGCAAGGAAAAGAACCTACCCATCGTACTATCGCTCCAACCCTCATTGTGAAAAATTTTTAAAAAGTAAAATGCAACTAACTTTCAAAAAATTGAAGAGACCAGGTTGTTTTCACCTGGGGCACCTCGAAGGGGAGCGTGTTGAATTTCCCTCCCCACCCCAAGCAAAGCCCCGGCAGCCAAAACCCTCCAGAACCCAGCCACAGCCATGCTCAAGCCCATTCTCCACACGCTCAGATGAGCCTCACTCATGAAGGAACCAACAGAGAAACCCAGGTATGCGGGACCCGTGGCTGAGATCTCCAAGCCTGCTCAGATCAGAACTGGGCCTCCTCCACCCAGATCCCCAGTTTTCCAGTAGCTTGGCAGTCACACAAACAAACTCCCCCCATTGTCACATAATCTCATCAACGGCCAAGATCCAAAGACTATAAAATAAAGCTTCCGGAAGAGAGTGATGCTGTATTTTCTGCAGTGTGCGGCCACATTCGTGGCTGTGCAATCTCTTATATTCTAGCCCTTTGATGTACCTAAAGTAGCACACCTGTGTTTGGTTTTAACATACTTGCTTGTATTCTTGTATATACTAGCTTAAATGGCCCCAGAACAAAATACAACAACCTTCACACACTTCCCTCTTATTGTGGTGGGAAGATACTCTCTTGTTGGGTGGATGTTGAATATTATCTGTAATGAATTACTGTGAACTGCTTTATGAAAATAAAATGTACAAAAACTGTAAAAAATAAATAAAAAATTGAAGAGAAATTTCTTTCATATTAAACAAAACCCAGATATATAATGGATTAGCATGCAAAGATCTAGATTTAAAAATAAATAATGAAATACCAAAGATAATTTGTCTTGGGAAATCTCCCTTTAAGTACCTTATTTACTGTTCTAAGTTGTTAGTTATAGCTTGTTGGAAAAGTTGGGAAGGAACTGCCTGAGAAATTAGCATGTTTCCTGAACATTCTCTTAGCTCTTTGTCTCTACATTGGAAAAAGTGGTCATTACCAGCTTCTTACTATTCTGACAGTTCTCTAAGTCTTCCCTGGTGATTGATAATTAGACTAAAGAACCCAAAGTATAAGAAGATTGAAAGCAGCCAGAGCTCCCCAGGATAGACAGAGAAGATATAATTAGGTATGGTGATGAGTCAGGACTTATTCTTCCATTAAGTATTCATTGTCTCCTGTGTTCTAGGAGCTGTTCTAAAAAACAAGACAGTGAGCAGAAAATAAAGACCTCCCTTTCATGGAATCTAACAGACTAAAGAGAGAATTAAAATATGCATAAGAGTTAAAAATAAGGAAACAAAGCTTTTTGATTATGTTTTAACTGCTAGGATAAAAATAAAATAGGAATGGGATTATGGCTGGCATGGTGTGGAAGATGACTTTTCTGAGGAAGTGACATTTGGCCTTAGACCTAAAGGAGAAGAAGGAGGAAGTGAGGTGAAAATGAGGGAAGAATCTTTTGGGAAGTAGCAGTGACAAGTACAAAGATTCTCAGACTGCTGGTCCTTTGGAGGAACAGAAAGAAAAACTGTGTGTGAATCACAGGGATGAGGATTGGGACTGACGGGAGAAAAAGGCGAAGAGCTAGGCCATAGAGGAATTTGTAAGTCATGAGAACGACTTTGATGCTATTTTAACTACAGTGACTAAAGGGTCTTAAGTTGGGAAATATGATGGTTTCAGATTTAACCAAATGTTAAAACCAACTCTTCCTGAATGATTTGGCTAAAATAGGATATTATCGGTATAGGTATACTTGAAGATCATATAAAGCATAAAAAAAGGCTTAGACTAAAGATTTTTTCCCTAACATATGAAAAAATAAAAATGGTAGCTGGTAGTATTACAAAGATGTAAGCATGACTTATTATAGTGAATGAAAGATTTGTGGGGCCTGAGAGATAGTACTTACCTTGCAAGGTGCTGAGCCAGGTTTGTTACTAACACCATATATGGATCCCTGAGCATTGCTCAGAGTGGCCCCTGAGCATACAGCTAGGAGCAAGCCTTGCATACCACCAGGTATAGCCTAAAAACTCAAGAAAAAACCCAGAAAGATTAAATTTATAAGGAAAAAATGTTTTATATGTTTAAAATTGGGAAAAGTAATTTCTCTGCTTGTCTTTTTACTGTTAAAGAATATTTTAAACTTTTAAACAGAAGTCAACTTCTGATAAGTAACACTAAGCTTTAAAACATTGAATTTTTGTACTTAAGTTGTCAAGAGGTAACAACAGCATAGAGAATCGGAAAGATATTCTATGGTTTATTCTTCACCATTTAGAAGATGGTATATTAAAAAATTAAAAATAAACTATCTTACACTTGGCCTATTTGAATCATTTCTTCCTTAAAAACATAAAATATGATTGACTCAAATTTTACAGTTAGACATAAAAGTAGTAATGAAAATCCCTTCGTGGAAGTACCCATATGTAACTGAAACAAGCATGGGAGAAACTTTTATGAGCACCTTTTTATTGTTCTCATTTTAAATCTTCTCACAAACAGAACACAGAATTTTAACTGTATTTCACTCATTATACTTAAATGCTTGGAATCTAGAAAATGGCTTTTGAAGAAGTATTTTTTTTTCTTTCTTGGAAAAAGTCTCTAGGGAGGATGTCATTACACACTGTTTAAAAGAATAATGTTTTTGAAAGAATAATGCTTCCGTTTGTCCTGCATGGATGCTGTTACTGGTATTTAAACTTGCTTTATGTGACAGATTCTCCGTTTACTTAACCTCATTCTACATTCCTCTCTTCTACTCTTCTCATTCGAAAGGTTAAATTGTCTCAAACGATCAAAGGGAAATTTCTATGAAAAGGGAAGATTGGTCTCTGAGACTTCCAAGTAAACCTGATCCCATGTCCAAAACCTTTGACACACTTTGTGTTTGAAACAAAAAGTACAAACAATTGCCAAAATCCAGTTTTCCTTCTGTTTTCATTAAGTTAAGGCAAGATGTTTTATTAGTCTTCATTGCATGATTCATTTTAAAACATTAGTCCAAATTAAAGAAAATTTTTTAAAAAGGTAATCATGTATCTATAAAACAAAATGAATTAAATGGCTTGTTTTTCTTCTAATAAATTTCTTTTTATTTCATAGAAAAAAATTGTCAAGAGTGACTAAGGGGCTATGTGAAAAACATGTGGCAACAAATCAATTCTGCATAGTGAGATATGGTTTATATCAGAGCTAGTACATGCATGATAAAACTAAGGGACTCTTTGTATCTTCAAGTAAACCAAGTAATGTTCAGTCTCCTTTGAAACTGAGTAATTAATTATGATATCTGTTTCAGTGCAGCCCTTTATGAAAGAAGTGTTTCAAATTCATTGGATTATACACAATCTGTTATCTGGGGAGCTGGCAGGGTTTGTATTCCTAGTCTTAAAGAAAATTTGGGAAACAGCAAACAGGCCTGTCTACAGTGAAAGGGGCATATTTCTAGATTGTGTTCATTAGTTTATAAATAGCTATGCTGATGGATGATCTGATGAGAGAATATACTTTTGAGATCAGAGCAATTGTCAGTGAAGTCAAGTAGAAGACCTCAACTGGGACTATTTTAATAATTCATTTTGTATTGCCTAAAATACTGAATTAATACTCCCACAAAAACCTTAAATTTTTTTAAAATTATATTTTTTATTTATTTGCTGAATCACTGTGAGAACAGTAACAAAGCCTTTCAGTTCAAGTCTCGGTCGGTCATACAATGATCAAACACCCGTTCCTTCACCAGTGCACATTTTCCACCACCAAGAACCCCAGTATACCCCACCTCCCACCCACCTGTGTGGCAGATTTCCGCTTTACTCTCTCTCTCTCTACATTGATCACATTCAATATTACGACAAAAGACCCACCACTGTTATTTGGAATTTTCCCCAACATTCAGACCTGCCACAAAGACATCATTAGAAAATTTGTTTTCTAATGTTGATTATGAAGAGCATATGATGTTGTGTGGCCACAAGAGTGGCCACACAAATTTGGAATTCTAATATTTTAGTGATAAACCTAGAGAGATTACTGCCAGAAGCCCCTGGGTTCCAAGATTAGTATGTGCGCTTCTGAGTTCGTGATCAGTCAGAAGCCGGAGGAGGCATTTGAGGGTGGCAACCCGGAGCATTGTCATGGTGAGGAGCAGGGCTGATTCCACTCCCCATCCCATGAAGCCCCATGTGCCTCGTCAATGCAATCACATACCTGGCTGTTCATTAGGCTCTAAAAAATGCAGGACACCATGTCACCACCACAGAGGGAACAGGTGGAGGGACAGACACCCTTCCCCTCCCAGGGTGGCATAGCACCATAGTTACACAGTCCAGATGCATTTCAGTTGGGCATTATCTTTCGCTCAGATTTTCCCACCACCATTCAACCTTGATTTTCAGGGAGAAATGCTGGATGATTTACTTTCCATTGATAACTTTGCATTTAAGGAAATGTCCTGGTAGCTGCATGCCAGAGCTATGCTTGTAGAAGCTCATGGTCACCGGGATTACATCTGGAGAAGGTGGGACAGCCGTACCTACCCCATCTGGGACCTTCCGGTGATATCGGCTCTGTTTGGGGACTGGAGCATTCTCCAGGAGCTGTGGGGCCCTTCAGCCGGCTTTCTTCTTTGTTGCTGTGTGCTGCAAGATGGCGCTGGGGGCGAGTTGTGGGCATGACTTCCTGGAATCAGAGGTTGCCTGGGAGCTGGTGCAGCCCCTTTGCAGTTCGGAAACAATGTCCTGGTACCCGCATGCAAGAGTCATGCTTGTAGAAGCTCATGGTCACCAGGATTTCATTTGGAGAAGGTGTTACCTACCCTTCTTTCTTCAAGAGATTTTGTAAAAGTTTTAGCTCAATGACAAAAGAATCTTCTTATTTTCAATCTGATACTTTAAAGATATGGCAGAGACTGGCAAGCTACTTGTGGCATATTCAGTATGCCAAAAACCGTAATAATAATGGGTCTCATTCCCCTAACCTTAAAAGAGCCTCCAATATAGCAGTGTTGGGAAAGATGAATAAGGAGAGGCTGCTAACATCTCAGGTCTGGGACCAATGGAGACATTTCTGGCACCCACTCAAGTAAATCGGTGAACAACAGGATGAAAGTGATACAGTGATACTTTAAAGATGTGGTATCTTTTCATGAGTATGCAACATCTGAAATATGCTTTTCACTTTTATGGCTATGGTACTTTCAACCTGTTTGATTTCCCTCTCCCTCTCCCCTCATAATCTTAGATCTGTGGTCATAGACTAAAAGTTTGTTTTCATTTGACTGTTCCCTTGCTTTGATCACTTGATCACTTGACATCCCATTACTCATTGATTTGCTCGAGTGGGTACCAGTAAAGTCTCCATTTGTCCCTGTAATGAGCCAGTATAGCCCAATGGTGTCTGCTCGTCTAGGGACACAAAGAGCCTCAAACCAGTCGTTCAGGGTCTTGACGAAGAAGTCTGACCAACTCATAGGTGAGTGGCCACGTGTTCTTTTGACGTCCCTTGGAATCCAGTCGGTAATGGCTCTAGTCCGGCGGTCGTCTCTAAATCTCATTATTTGCCCAGCCCATCTGATTTTTGATGCCTTGGCAAACGAGACAGCGTCCCTGATTCTTGAGCATTGACGGAGGTCAAAACTCCGGATTCTTTCTCTCATTTGAGTGAAGCGTGACACTCCGAGCATAGCTGTTTCGATTCCTCTTTGGGAAATAGCGTTCTCATCCTGTTTTCAGAGGGCCCAGGTCTCTGAGACGTATGTTAATGCAGGAAGAACAGTGGAATCGAAGAGATGTGCCCAGAGCCTGAGTATTTCTTCATCCTCTTAGCTATTTCTTCGATACTCTTGAAGGCAATCCAAGCCTCTCTCTTCCTCCTGCCCAATTCAGGGGCCAGGTCATTCATCATGTTGACTTCTAGACCGAGGTACGCATAATTGTTGCATTCGGAGATGTTCATTCCATCGAGAGCGAATGGAACATTAGGAACAAGACCGTTTCTCTTAAACATTGTCTTTGTGAGATTCAGCTGTAGTCCAACCTTTCCACACTCAGGGTCAAAGTTGGCCAGCATTTGTGCCGCTTGGCTGATGTTTGGTGTTATTAGAATGATGTCATCAGCGAAGTGGAGGTGGTGTAGTTGCTGACCATCTATCTT
>JAOXYA010137999.1:0-21663 GCA_028565675.1 Sorex palustris | reverse complement strand
GCCAACATGGCTGACCCGAGTTCGATTCCTCCGCCCCTCTCGGAGAGCCTGGCAAGCTACCGAGAGTATCTCGCCGCACACCCATGATGTATTCAATATGTGAAACACAGTAACAACAAGTCTCACGAAGGAGACATTACTGGGCCCACTCAGCAAATCAATGAACAACAGGAGGACCATAACCTTGACCATGAATTCTCCAGAGTGGGAAATCCCGCACCTACTGGAAACCTCCTGGCTCTCACCGCGACGGGGTTTCTCGGGGGGGGGGGGCCGCTGGGAACACCCCTGGATGCCAACGTCACTGTCTACTTTCAGATATTACACCAATTTCTGATTACCAAATGATCCAAAAGTTTAACTACCAAGATCTCAAGCTCGATTCAGAACGTCACAGGACACTGGCCACCAGGTCAGAAAACCACGTTCCCAGGTAGTACTGAGCATCAGACAGCATGAGCACAGGAAATCCCGCGTCTGTTCCTCTGACATGACGGGCCGGTTCTCAGTGCCGATGTGGGTGTGGGCATGAAGTGGCAGTCAGCTGTTTAGCCCCCGCCCTTAGTGGCCTGGGCCTCCGGAGGTTGGGCGCCACTGGGAAAAGGGCCCGTTGAACTGCTCTGCAGACAGGTGTGCAAAAAGCTGCAGGTATGCTTCTGCTTTATTTCTGGGCCTCACCCCTTGGTGCTCAGGACTCCCTCCTGGCTCTAAGCTCGGGGTTCACTTCTGATGGGCTTCCGGGACCATACAGGGTGCCGGGAGTTGAACCCGGAGCCGCTGCATGCAAGGCAAGTGCCCTACCTCACTGTACTGGAGCTCCTACCCCAAGCTGAGATATTCCTATCATGACTACAGACACCAACACATCACAAAGAACAGCACAGTTAAATTGCAACGGGCACCCCCGTCCCACATCCCGCCAGGTACACTCATCATCCCCTGGCTTCACAGACACACAACAAAGTCTAAATGATATTCTGGTCCCCCAGTTGCAAGCTCTGGGGCACCCTGTGAGGGCGGGGGTGGGTCAAGGGCTCAACCTGCCAAAGGCCCGGCTGCACCCACACAGCCAACTCCACAGCTTCAAAACTACCCTCTACAGAGACACCAAACCGACGAAAATTCCAGGTACAGTGGTTTTCAGGTTGAGAACTCTGGGGTTTCCTTGAAGTGGGGAAGAGGGGCGGTCTACCCCCAAACCTCTCCCGGCCCCCATACTTCCAAAAGCCCTGGCAGCCATGCCCACACCCCAGAGCCATGCCATGGGCCCACGCCAACAGACCCCGAAGTCTCTCAAGATGGCTCCCAAGTTCACAATCCACAGTAATATCCCTCAGGACAAACCTCAGAAGCCAACTAAGCTCAATAAACACACACAGAGATGTCTCCAGCCCCCACGCCAGGCCCAACCTCATATCCAGGACACCCACCACCCACCCTAACAGAGCCCCAGCGCCAAAAAACTCCAGAAACCAACCACTGCCAGGTTCATGGCCACTCTCCACAAGCTCGAACGGGCCTCACTCACAAGCGAATCCACTGAAAACCTGAGGTACACGGGTTTTGTGACCAAAATCTCCAGGCTCTCACAGAGTCAGGGATGGACGACCTCCCCCCATGCCCCTGTTCTTCCGGAAGGGGGGCAGTCTCACCCACAAATTGCCTCTGGTGCCATATAAGCTCATGATCCTGAGACTCACAAATAAAACTCGGAAGAGATCAACAAGCTGCAGAGATGCCTCACACTCTAAAGTCACCATCCAGTTAAAAATTTAACTCCAGTTGCATCACCTTATTTAAAATTTTAGAATTCCTGGAGCAAATGCAGCCACGTGACATCTCATACTCTATACTACTGACGTACTGAGAACAGCACACATTTGGATGAGATGTGAGTAGAAGGCAACCAATCTCAACGAAAAAACATATTAGCACACAAGGATCAACCTGTGGCAACATGTTAGTAATCTTTTTTACAAGGGCTCAATTGCTCCAGGGTGAGATACGACAATCTTCACACACTTTCTTCTAAGGAAAGGTTTTTCGATAAGTTTTACAGAATTATTCCTAACAAGCAATACAAGATAAATTATTTAGGGCCTACTATTGGGGCAGACGGGTGGTGGCTGGGAAAATTCGAATGGAGGTGGATAAGGTACAATGGTGGTGGGATTTAGTATTGAAATACTGAATGCAATAAATTATTGTGAACAACCTAATAAAAACAAAACTAAATTTTAAAAAGGAAATAAATAATAAACACACACAATGACCCCAAAGGCTAGCAACAACAGCTAAGTAAACCTTCAGACAAGGACTTAATGACCCCACGGTAAATGTAACAATTTTCACAAATTTATTTTTTGTTTTGTGTTTGGGCCACATAGAACGTACTCCTGTTCTGTACTCAGGAATCACTCCTGGTGGGCTTGGAGGGACCATATGGGGTGCTGGGGATCGCACCCGAGTCAGCTGCATGGAAGCAAGTGCTGTACTATCTCTTCAGCCCCACAAACTTTCTTTTACTGAAGTTTTTTTTTTTAATTCCACTAGCCGTTTAGTTGTGACAAACAATATAAAATAAATTATTTTGAACTGAATGTTGAAAAAAGGCTAAGGGATATACCTTGTAGGATAACACTGGTTTGTCCTTTCTCCCTTGCCACAAGGAGCTTAGGTTTATCGGATTATACCCATCACAGTGCTCCCGCATCACTTCCATTCCTCTGAATTTATCCATAACCGCTTCTCTGTGCACTCCTCCCCATCCAGTTAATCACCTTTTCCCCCTACTCAGATTCTGTTAACTTGTAAAGTCAGATCCTTCTAAGGATGCTGAACTTGTATTTGTAAATTAAATATTGCTTTTCCCTATCCTTTGAATGGTTTACTTGAAAGCAATGTCCTTTTTGTATGGACACAGGAAGACAATTAATACTATGCTTTTGTAAATTGGGAGTTAATTGACTCTGAATAATATTCACTCCTAGACATCTGCTTTCTCGACTTAAGCCTCAGTTGCCCTTAGTTGCCTAGCACTCCAACAGCAGGGTCCTGATGAGGGACTGAATAGACCCATGGCAAGCTGTGAGTTACCCTGGCATCAAAATGGGCCAGGCCAACAGGCCACAATACTCAGCTATAAGTCAAGAGCATGGTCATGGACAAACTCTGTCATGACTCAAAAGAAGTAACTGGATAAGGACCCTACTGGGGTTAGGAAGACTAACCTGGCCTGAGGACTGTGGTCTGAAATATACAGTGAGATGTCCTCAGGAAGAACCAAACTTTAAGTTTGGTATAGCTTACTGTGCTCATACAAAATGACATTGCTAGAAACATTAGAAGCAAATTTACTATAAGTATTTAAGTACATGGGCAGTGCAATAGCACAGCAGGTAGGGCGTTTGCCTTGCACGCAGCCGACTCGGGTTCGATGGGAAATGTGCACTGGTGAAGGGACGGGTGTTGGAACACTGTATGACTGAAACCCAATCATGAACAACTTTGTATCTCACTGTGATTCAGTTAAAAAATGATTTTTAAAAAAATATTATAATTTTGTGCCCACAAAAGGGTCAGGCTGGGAGAGGGGGTGGGAAATGGTTGCAGGCAGGTCACTCTGGTGGCTGGACTGATATTGGAAAACTGAATGCCAATAGTTATGGAACAACTATATTGTGAACAACTTTGTGAACCACAATGTTTAAACAAAAGTGGGATCAGAGCTAGCATGGTGCTCAGGGCACTGGCATTGCAAATGGCTGACCCCTGGGCACAGGTTTGATTTCTGGCACCCTGTATGGTCACCCTTCCAGGAGCCCTAAGCACTACTGAATGAGACCCAAAAAATAAAAAAGAAAATATAATAGTTTTGGGGCTGGAGCAATAGCACAGCAGGTAGGGCGTTTGCCTTGCACGCAGCCAACACGGGTTCGATTCCCAGCATCCCATATGGTCCCCTGAGCACTGCCAGGAGTGATTCCTGAGTGCAGAGCCAGGAGTAATCCCTGAGCATTGCCAGGTGTGACCCAAAAAGCAAACAAAAAAAGAATTCTCTTTAATTCCATATTCAGTAGTCAATCTTATATGCATATGAAAAAAGTTAAGCAGTCAGATAATTCCAAACATAATAGAAATTAATTCTTTTTATCCAGGTGAAGGAAACAAGCTTCCAGGTTCAAACCCCTACATGGCACTTGGTCCCCCAAGACCTGCCGGGAATCTCGGTCCCTGAGTGCAGAGCCAGGAGGAAGGCCTGAGACTGCCAGGTGTGGTTTCAAACCCCAAAATTAAAACAGTAAAACAGAAGTTAATATGTCTAATCATAACATATTATTAAAGGTAATTGTGATTTTTCACATCCACCCAATTTTCAGCCCAACAGAGTGGACCATCTTAACAGTAACTTAAGGTTATGCTCTTTAAAACATGAATTTTTACATAATTTAGAGTTTAAGAGGCACATTTATAAGGCGAATTACTTTTAAATTCCAAAAGTAAAACAAAAATCAAGATACCTCACAGTTTTTCCAAAGCTCCGAATCAGTCTTGTCATTGTTTTGTAGCTCTTGCATTAAAGAGGTGAGGACTTCAACTGCACCTTCAATTACAGACGGTCTGGTCTTCCCTGAGAAAGAGGACACCCCATTTGTACTAAGGTGGGGACTACTTCTGTTGAGACATAAATAATTCAAATGGTTTCTTTATTCTACCCAAGTGTTGAATAATTCAGCAGTCTAAAATTTAGCCAAGCAGTACAAAGCCACTGTCACTGAATCCTTCTTAATGGCGCCTCATTTGTTGAAAATCTGATCAAGTTTGCCCAGGAAAGGAAAACAGCAGCAAGAAGACAGAAAGCACTATTATTTTTTAGGAACACAACAGAAAGACCCTCAGAAGCGAGTGAACACTAGGAAGTAGCAACAGAAAATAAAGTTTCTGATAAAGAATGACCAGAAACTCTGCCAGTCCCGCCTCTGGATAGCCTCGCTGGGAAGAGCTGATTCTTTGTCTGTCCAGATTTACCTTGTTAATTGGGTTCCTCCTAATTCTGGGTGATAAGCCCCTGCTTATCTGTGCACTCATTGTCTTGGACTAAAGCAGAGTCAGCCAATTACAGTGAGCTCTCACTTAGCCTAGTCAGTGTAAGGCAAGAGTGATTGTTCCTGAAGGCCTCATCTTCAAACCTGAGAAGAATTCATTTGACATCTGTTTTATGAAAACACAGAGGAGGCTAGAGAGAAACAGGGGTCAAGGTGCCTTCTTTCTGGCTTTCTTTTTGGTTTTGGGGCAGTATCCAGTGCTGCCCAGGGCTTACTCCTCACTTGGTGCTCAGGAGTCACTCCTGGCAGGGCTCAGGGGGCCATACAGGTGCCAAGGATTGAACCCGGGTGGGCTGCATGTTAGGCAAGCGCCCTGCCCACTGTGCTATCTCTGTGGCCCCTGGATTCCGGCCTTGCACGTGCCAACCCTGGTTCTATCCCCAGCATAGCACACAGTCTCCTGAGCATCATTTATGGTCCGTGCAGCGCAGACTGTCCCCAGAGTCCCACCAGGAGGGGTCCCTGGCCACATCAGAAACCCTGAACTCAACTGGCTGTGACCTACCTCCAACCCCCTCAAAAAAAAAAAAAGCATTTAATCGAAGACATCAAATTTTGTTCAAGTTCCTCTAAAGTCATTTTCATTAACACTTTCAATAAAGACAAACCTTATAATCATTTTTTTAAAGGTTAAGATCAGAACAGTATTAAAACTCCAGGGGAGAGAACATAGTGTGCTGTCTATACATCAAGGGTGGGATAACTGAGGTTACAGTCTCAGGGAAAGGGGCTGAACTGCCACCAGCCTCGCAAGCAGGACACAGGGACTCACAGGGCTGACCAGAACGGGGGCCTGGAGGGGCTCCGGAGATGCAGAAAGCACCCTGTACCCAGCAGGTAAGGCCTCTCTTCTTTCCCTTCACCCTACTCTAATCTCTGCTTCTTTCTTTTATTTCATTTGTGGTAAGCTGCCTCAACTTGCACCTAAGGAGGGCAGAGAATGAACTGTTTTTTGTTTCTTTTTTTAAGTAGTTGATGTGTGCGTGGGGGGGGGGGAGG
This sequence comes from Sorex palustris, assembly GCA_028565675.1. Classification (NCBI taxonomy): domain Eukaryota; kingdom Metazoa; phylum Chordata; class Mammalia; order Eulipotyphla; family Soricidae; genus Sorex; species Sorex palustris. The sequence continues at coordinate 15,559 of JAOXYA010137999.1, read as the reverse complement.
TGCTGGAGAGATGGTACAGCAGAGAGGGTGCTTGCTTTGTACGCGACTGACCCCGGTTCAATTCCAGGCAACCCATATGGTCCACTGAGCCCACCCCAAGAGTGTCCTGACTACAGGGCCAGGTGTAAGCCCTGAGCACTGTCAGGTGTGCTCAAAAGCAAAAACAGAAACAAAAACAAATCAATTCTGGGGTCGGAGCAGTAGTACAGTGGGGCGGGGGTTTGCCTTACATGTTGCCTCCCAGGTCCTAGCATTCCATATGGACCCCTGAGCCCTCAGGAGGAACCCTGAGCCAGCCGAGTGTGGTCCAAAACACACAAAAAGACATTCATTTGGGGAGAGTGGATCTGGTCACACCTGACAATGCTCAGGTGTCACCCCATGAGAACTGTACGAGGCATCAGGGGGTCTAACCAGCGTCAGTGGACAAAGTGCAAGCGCACTGCCAGTGTGGGCCAAATCCCCCCCAAAACAACAAATCAATAATTATTTACACAGTTGGAGTAAACTGGCAAGTGTACAAATCATTACTTGGATGTGTTACAGTTTAGGAATATCTTTTCCAATCTTACCTATTAGTATTTAGGTTCATTCCAAGAGAATGGGGAGAATTTTTTATAAAAAATTCTACAGAAGTTTTTTGTAAAGTTTTCACCAAATCAAAATCTTCCGTAACGTACAGAAACTGTCAACCCTCTTCTCTGAAAACAGCTGGCCTGAGTCTGAAGAGACCATTCCCCTTCATCTTCCACTGCTTCGCCCACAGGCATTTTCAGCTGCTAACATTCAGAACTGTGAAATATCCCAGTTCCCAAGAGAATCTGAAAGTGAATGGGGGAAACACTAATATGAAAAGCACTAAATCCAGCAAGCGCCTTCCTGAGCGGGTGCCTCTGATCCTTTCTAGAAGACTCAGCTAGGCAAGCAACACTGTCCAGTTGACAAAATAGGAAACCCAAGTGTCCATCACCTAATGTAGCAGAAAGCCATATAAGGGAATATCTTTAGGCAAAGGGAGAAAGTAATTCTTACAAATGCTACAATGTGAAAAACAGTAAGCCAGGTGCAGTCTGTAAGAGACTATGTTTCATTCCTATGAAGTGGGGAGAACAGGCAAAGCTAGGGTCAGGTTGTCAGGAGCAGGTGTGGAAGTGATGGCGGTAAGTACAGGGTTTCTTCTTGTGGCAGGGAAAGTTCTAGAAGTTGACACTAGGGATGACTGTAAACCTCTGAATATACTGAAAATCATCAAGTCATACATGCTAAACAGAGGGGGTTTATGACATCCAAGTCAGATCTCAATACAAACTTTTTTTTTTTGGTGGGGGTGTTTGGGCCACACCTGGTGGTGCTCAGGGGTTACTCCTGGCTCACTGCTCAGGGAACCAGGATTGCTAGGGCCTCCGCCTTCAAGGCCAGAATCCTCCCCTCCCTGGGGCACCATACACACTTCAGGGCGGGTACTATGCTGCAGCTCAGCATTCCCTTTGGGTTTTTTTCCTTTTTGGGTCACATCCCGCGATGCACAGGAGTTACTCCTTGGTGCTCGGGGGACCATATGGGATGCTGGGAATCGAACCTAGGTCGACTGCATGCAAGGCAAACACCCTACCCGCTGTGCTATTGCTCCAGCCCTCCCCTGTTTTTTCTCTTGCTTTTTTACTTTGCATGGGTGAGGTCCAGGTTTAATCCTGGCACCCTGCCCCCCCCCCAAGCAAACCACAAAAAGTCTATAAAAAGCAAGTAGGAGAGGTAGCTGGGAGAACCAGGGCTGGAGCTCCCTGTTGCCTCGAGGGGGGGTGGGGGGAGCCCTGGAGCCACCAAAAGATCTGAGTGGCCTGCAGGATGCCACCCAGAAGGGCCTGAAGGGGGGCAGTTATCTTCAGGGCATTAGTCAGGGCTGTGTGCCAAACGGTCAAGGTACTAGATAGAATGCTACTATGTAACAATTGTGCATCTCATTCTTTAATTTTGCCAAGCTTCCCAGCGTACTGATGCATAGATGAACTAGAAACGCTCAGTGTCTGATACTAAGCACGACTAGAGAAATGCCAGAGCGGCAGGGGAAGCACAGGTCCCTGCAGAGGGAGGGGTCACGGGTCCCTGCAGCGGCCCAGGAGTCACAAGTCCCTGCAGTGGCCCAAGGGTCATGGGTCCCTGCGGAGGCCGGGGTGACCGGTCCCTGCAGCGGCCCAGGGGTCACGGGTACCTGCAGGGGCCGGGGTGACGGGTCCCTTTGCGGCGTGGGGGGGGGGGGGGGGCACAGTCTAGAATTCAAGCAACCAACTCCCACCACGCAAACCGCAGGCTTGGTCCAGCTCCGGGGTCTCGAGCGGGGCTGTCCGGGACTCCGCGCCCCGGCAGCACGGGCCCCCCGGGGAGCCGAGGCCCCGCGGGGGTAGGAGACGCGGCCGGAAACCACGCGCAGCGCCCAGATGCTTCTCCCGCAGGCGCGCGGGGGGGCGAAAGCGCCCGAAGCAGACGCTGCAAAGGGGGTCTCCTAGGGAACAACGGATGCAGCAGCGCTCCAAGCCGCCAACCCTGAGCCCCCTCAAAAGGGGATGCGGCAGGGGGCCACTGACAAGCCCCCGGGCGCGCCCGCCCAGTAGGCCTCGCCGCACAGACCCGCCGCCCGCATCCTCCGTCCCCCCAACACGCCCAAAGCAGGAGTCAGAACACAAACCCATGCACCTGCAGGACCCCCCGCCCCGCGGCAGAGGCGCTCTGCGATTGGGCCGCGCGGGTGTCACTCAGGGGCAGGGTCTAGAAAAGGGGCCCGGCGGCCGCGGCGCCCCCACAACACCGGGCCGGGGGCGAGGCCGCCAGCGCCCTCCGCCCCGGAGACTGCGCGGACGGCGTCCTCGGGGACCCTCCCGCTGCTCCCCCTGGCAGACAGTGCCCCGAATCCTCCCCAGCGGCGCTTTACCTGGCGGCCGCCGCCACCGCCGGGGTCGGGGTCGGGCGAGCGCCCCTCGCGACCGTTAAACTCGAGGGAGCGTGCGCGCGCCCCGCGTCCGCCGCCGATTGGCTGCTCGGAGCTGGCGGGGCGGAGCGTCGGCGCTAGGGCCCGCCCACTCCCCCGACTTCCGGCCCGGAGGCCGTGGGCCGCGGCGGGGCGGGGCCTCTGTCGAGTTGTCTCGGCGGATTGGCTCGCCGGAGCCCCGCCCCGGACTCTCGCATGCGCAGTTCCCAAGCGCGAGGCCGAAGCTGGGGCGGGCGGACGCCGCCAGGCGGGGGAACGGCGCGTGCGCAGAGGCCGGGGCGCGATTGGTGCGCCGGGCCCGACTGGGGCTCCCGCAAGAGCTCGGGGCGGGAAGTAGGTTCCCAGGCCAGGTAAGCGCTCGCCCCGAAGCAGGGCCGGACGCGAGGGAGGGCCAGGAGCCCCCCGGGGTCGCCCCAGCCCTTGCCCGGAGGCCCCGAGGTTGCTGGAGTGCAGCAGGTGCTACCCCCGCCCGCGGGTCCTGACCGCGCGCCCCCCGCTTCCCGGCGAGCAGGTGCCTCTGTGCTCACTTGCGGCCAGAGCCTGCCCGGAACACCCGGGGTTGCCCGGTGCACAACCCCACTGTCCCCGGGCCCCACGCAGCTTCGTCCCCACTGCCCGTGTGCCCCCTTGCCCTTAAGGCCCAGCCCTGCCTTCCGAGGCCGCGGGCCGCTGTTGTCGGGGACGTGAGTGTGTCAGGCACAGCCTGAATAAAGGAGCGAGGGCTCGCGCTTCCTCCTGCAGGGCACGAAGGTCCTGGCCACTTGGGGCTTTGTGGCTCTGTGCCCCCCCCCCCCGACTGATCCTGGGCCTCAGACCCAGGCTGGCGACACGCACAACTTGTGCTCTGCCCGCTGAGCGATCTCCTTGGCCCTTCCGGCCCCATTTGAGGATGTGGTTCCCCGCGGGTCCCTGATTTTCTGTCACCATGGCTTCAAGATGGGCAGCTTGTTTTTTTCTGTGCTAGTAACATTAAGGCTCATGGTCTCTTAACTAAAGTGTCACTGTGTCTCGCTGAGATGTGGTAGTGGTGGTTTTCTGTTTGTTTTGGGGGGGCGTTGCATACCCAGCAGTGCTCAGGGATTACTCTTTGCTAGGGACTGAAAGGGGCAAATGGGGTGCTGGGGATCAAACCCAAATTGGCCACATGTAAAGTAAGCACTATACTACCTCTTCAGCACCCTCACTGTTGTTTGTTTTTATTTTCGGGGCATACTGGGCAGAGCTCAGGGTTTGTTCCTGGCTCTGTGCTCAGGGATCACTCCTGGCAGGGCCCAGGTGGTGGGGTGAGACCTGCACCCAGGTCAGCTGGGTGCCAGGCAAGCACCTTTCCCGCTGTAGTATCTTTCCAGCCCCTCTCATTAATTTTTGCATCTGAACAGTTGATCATTTTTGGAACCAGTTCACTGAATCAAAACAAAAACAAATTGGTGAACTCAAATCTGAATTCCTATTAAGCATGGAAGGAAATGAGGGAGAATGTTTGGGGGCAAACCCAGCAGTGCTTTGGGGCTACTCTGGCGGCAGGTCAGCAGGGCCTCCTGCATGTACTCAGCCCACTGGACTTTCTCTCCAGCCCACAGTGGTTCCACGTAAATATTCATTCTCTACTCCAGCCCACCTGGGTGTTTCTTTCAGAGCTACAGTAGATAGTCCCAAAAGATTTCCGCATCGAAACCAGGACTTCATTTCACGAAGGTGTTCTTATCTTCCTTATGAAACTGCTGGGAGCCGGGTTATCTCTCGGCATCATAATTATCTTCTTGGCACCTGATTTCATAGACAATTATGACCTCACCAAACAGCCATTGGTAATTTCTGGTTTTCAAGGACTCCTCACATTAGACTGTACCAGGTAAATAATCTGTAGGTCACTCTCCTGGTGGCTGTTGCCCTTTAAGTTCTAAAACAAAAGTGTGTGAAATCATCTGGTCTGCGATTGGGCTGTCAGATCACCGTCATGTTGGTGAAAGGTTGCTTTGGTGAGCGGACACCATGGGACAGTGGGTGAGCACTGCCATCAATTTCCAGCCTGAGCCAAGTCCAGCTGCTCCATCTCGGAACGTTCCAGCACTCTGATGGCAGGTAGCTGGACTGTTTGAGCAGAAGAGGAGAGATGAGAAAGTGGGAGGATGGTCACTTGGTTTTAATGCCCATTTTGCTGGGAGCACCAGTGCTCTTTGAAAACCTGGGTTAGTATTAAGTATTTTTCAGAAGATTGTTCTCCACTCCTGGAGTGTTCAGGAGGCATGCAATGCCAGGACGGACCCCAGGCCTCCTGCATGCAAAGCTTGTGCCCAGAGAGCCATCTTCCCTGCCCCCTACTGTTTGCTCTGTGACGCCCAAGGCCATGCTAAAGTCCAGTGTTGTCAGGACTCTTCTAGAACATTAGGGTCTTCTCTTTTTTCAGATGACCCAGTTTTGCAATCCCGTGTGATCACCCCTCTCCCCCGCCCCCGTGAGCACAATCAATATTCATTTTGTTGTTGAAATGGTTTCCTGTCCTCCCTCCTGGACGCAGGACCCCAGGGCTCCCAGCGGCAGCAGTGCCTGCGCCACTACAACTCACAGCTGTGGCCGGGATCCCCAGGCTCCATCCCTGCCATCCTTGGTCCTGAGCATCACAGGCTGTGGGCCTCCAAAGAGAAATGCAGGGGCTGGAGCAATAGCACAGCGGGTAGGGCGTTTGCCTTGCACGCGGCCAACCCGGGTTCGATTCCCAGCATCCCATATGGTCCCCTGAGCACTGCCAGGAGTGATTCCTGAGTGCAGAGCCAGGAGCAACCCCTGTGCATCGCCAGGTGTGACCCAAAAAGCCAAAAAAAAAAAAAAAGAGAAATGCAGAATGACCCCCTCCAACACACTGCCAGGCCCCATGGGGAGGCTGAGGGGTCCCCCCCTCACTCCAGCTGCACAGCTGTTCCTTTGTTTAGTTTAAGAAACCAGTCCCCTGCCTTTTGAGGAGAAAAATAATAATGGATTTTAGGCTATTGGTGTGCAAAAGTTGAGTCCAAAGATGAAAATATACTCTGGTACCCTGCGTTCATCTTAGAGGTGCCTGGAAGGCAGCTGCTCCCCAGAGGGGGGGTTTGGGGGAACCAGCCTTCTGCCCACGGTGTGGTAACTGGGATGCTTGGCCCAGGCTGAGCACAGTGACCTCCAGGAGTCCCTGAGAGCCGTGGCAGAGGTCCTGCTGTCTCCTCAGGTCCTGGCACGTGTGTGTGTGTGTGTGTGTGTGTGTGTGTGTGTGTGTCAAGGGAGAAAGGGGAAGGGGGAAGGGGGGGGAGAAACTTCCCAAAGCAGCACAGGGGCCAGGCGTGTCCCAGGCCTTTGTTTCTGCTCACTCAGCCCCCTTAGAAGTGCCCGAGGCACCACTGGGAGCTGGGGGGCGACTCCCACTGACTCCCGCTGCTTTCCTGTCGCTCTAAAGCCCTACGCGCTCTAATTTCAGCAGTGCTGATTGTTCCCCAAAGACTTTGGGTCGCTCTGTGGGCATCACAAAAACCGAAATCCAATCCGTGTTCCTGTCTAGGCTTTGGGGACAGGGAGCCAGGGGCGTGTTTTGTCATTTTCAGCAGTCTCTGGCGTGGGGCCAGAGCCCCCCCGGAGATGCTGAGTCCTCAGAACTGCCTGATTGGCGGGAACAAAGAGCCGGTCCCCGCACCGGGGACCCCGCTGGACCTCAGCTGGGCGGGAGACCAGCCAGCTTGAGTGTGTGTCGCTCGGAACTAGGGCAGGCAGCAGGCGGCAGAGCCGTGAGAACACGACTCCGCCCGTCTGGGACTCGACATCTCAGCGCCGCGCCTGCCTTTGTGGCCGTACTGCATGCCAGGTGGGCAGCCCTGGGCTTATTGTCCAGCTAGCGGAAGGGCAGCCCCAGAGGGCCGGGCCGGGTTCCATGATGAATCTAAGCCAGGGCCGCCGTGGACACACAAAGGAGTTCTCTTCTGCAGACTGAAGGCAGACAGGAGGAAAGGGACGAAGCAAAGGGACATTTTGGACGCAGACAGAGACACATTCACCAAATGTCGTAGGGGAGGGGATTCTCTGTTGCAAGGAATTTCAGGAGCCAGAGTGGTAGCATAGCGTGTAGGGCGTTTGCCTTGCATGTAGCCTACCCGGGTTCAATCCCCATATGCTCCCCCCTCCAGCATCCTCAGGGGTGCAGAGCCAGGAATAACCCCTGAGCATCGCTGGGTATGGCCCAAAAACAAAATAAAATTTTCAGAACAAAACAGCCCTGGGGCCACAGATAGCACGGCAGGGAGGGCGTTTGCCTTGCACACAGCCGACCTGTTTCTGATCTCCAGCATCCCCCAAGTACCACCAGGAGTAGTTTCTGAGTACAGAGCCAGGAGGAACCCCTGAGCACTGCCAGTGTGACCCAGAAAGCCAAAAAATGTATATATAAAAATTATAAAAAGAAAGAAAACAGTCCTATTCAGTCTTCTCCTCAGGCGACTACTTCTAAAAATCTTCCACAAGTCAAAACAGTTTTTGCAGCACCTGCATTGCCCTAGGGAACGGGGCCACTCACCAGTCCCCGCGTCACCTGACGCAGGTGGGCCAGCCCCATGTCACCCTCTGAGCCTAAGCACCCGTGGGAGGTTTGGAAGGTGTCTGTCATTTGACTCATTTCCCAGGGAAGGATGCAAAGGCCGCCTGTTTGGTCACTGAGACACGCCGCCCTGAAGGGCTCCAAGGAGTAGCAGGCTGTGCAGCCCCTGCCTGTGTGGTCCTGAGTCCGAGTGCCGGGGGTCATGTGTGCGGCCTGCCTGCGACTCTGGGGGGGTGTGAACACAAAGGTGTGGACCCCGCAGCGCTGCAGCCACGGGCTGCCCACACCCCTGTTCAGCGTGGCCGTGAGGGCAGGGGTTAGGTGAGAGCCATCAGCACTGGAAGAAGCCCGTGGGCCGAGGCAGTGCTGAGTAGCTCCGAGGGGTCCACTGACCACAGGTGCGAGGTGAGGGGGCAGAGGGCAAAGGGCAAGCTTGCCTTCCCACCTCGGGTTGCCTTCTGGAGCTAGTTGGGCAGCTGTGGGGCCTGATCCGGGGGCAGAACAGACCCTCCCCAGCCTGTGGTTTGACCCCGTCCTCGGCCCAGCCGCCTGAGTGGACAGCTGCTGTGCGCATTTCCACCACAAGACAGCCCAGTTGCGCCCCCACTGTGGACGCCGGGCACGGTCCTGCTCATCTTTCGAGCCTTGGCGGCGGATTAAGACCCTGAATGGCTCTCCAGGCGCCCGGGCTCCAACTCTTCCTCCAGGCAGGGCACTGGGCCCCTCCACGACACCCACCCGCTGGCTGGCCTGGCCGCCAGGGCCAGTTGGATCCTGTCACTGGCAGCGCCTGTGTGGGGACAGATGTTCCCATTCAAGTCCCTGACGCTGGCAACATTGAGAACAATCACGACAGTGACTGATGGTGACACTCCCTGTCTATAGAAATAGACTGTTCCCGCTCGGGTCTCAGCAGCTCCGAGCAACCTCACTGGGCTTGACTCCGTTCCCCATCCTTGTAGGCTCCGTATCTTTACCCAGTCCCAGCCCCATTCTATACTCCCCACCCCAACCTTCTCGGGGTGCTCTGCAGTTCCCTGGGTCTGTTGGCGCCGGGCTGGCCTGGAACAGGCAGTGGAGTGAGGCTGTACCTCGGCCTCGGGGCTTCCGAGAGGCCCGTGGGGGCCAAGGTGCTGCCTGAGATGCCGTTTCCTGTCCAGTCCAGGTCCTGCACCCGCCAGGCCCTTGCCCATGTACCCGTGGGCTCTGCTGCGCCGGACCCCCCCGCTGGCCAGAATCTGGATGGGGCCATGGGGACCATGGCCATGGGACAGGCCTGCAGTGTGGCAGGTCCCAAAGGTGGGCAAGAAGGATGGCCCCGCCCTGCTGGACCTGGCCGAGAGTGACCTCGAGGAGCAGTTTGTGAAAGGACACGGGCCTGGGGGCCAAGCCACCAACAAGACCAGCAACTGCGTGGTGCTAAAGCATGTGCCCTCGGGCATCGTGGTCAAGGTAAGAGGATAGGCTGCCCAGCAGGGATGGAACAGCAGGGAGGGCACTGGCCTTGGACATGGCCAACTTGGGTTGGGTCCCCCGAACCCACCAGGAGTGACCCCTGAGCACAGAGCCAAGAGTAATAAGCCCACCGGGTGTGGCCCAAAAACAAATTGAAGAAAGTTATAAAGGGAACCCTGTCTACAAGCTAGAAGCTGGGCTGCTATTTTGCAAATCATTTTGGAACTTCACGTTATCTGAGAGCTACTGAGACTCCCTCCCCTAACACACACAGAGCTGCCTCATCCCCCAGTGGGGAGAGCGTGTGTCAGCCTGGCCCTGTTCTGCCCCGACTTTCCACCCAGCCCTTCTGAAGGACAGGGCCGACCTGGCAACCCCCATGTCCAGCCCCTCATGCCCTCTGGCCTTCCCTGCAGTGCCATCAGACGCGATCTGTGGATCAGAACCGGAGGCTGGCTCGCAAGATCCTGCAAGAGAAGGTGGATGTTTTCTACAATGGCGAGAGCAGCCCTGTTCACCAAGAGAAACGAGCGGCAGAGCGGAAAAAACAGGAGAAGAAAAAGAGAGCAAAGGAAATCTTAGAAAAGAAGAAACGACTCAAAGAACTCTGGGAATCGAGTCAAAGTGTCCAGTGAGAGATACTATGAGGGTTGGTGTGTGGGTGGGACCCGGCCAGCTCGATTATTGAGCTGGGAAGGACGGGGGTTTTCTCTAGATTTTCAGGCCATACCCAGTGATGCTCAGGGTACTCCTGATTCTGCACTCAGGAATCACTCCAGGGGGGAGAGAGGGATCAGGGGCTCTATGGGAGGCCGGGATCAAACATGGGTCAGCCCCTTACCTGCTAGACTCTCCAGGTCTTGGCCACTATTTAAAGCCACTTATGGGGCTGGAACAATAGCACAGCGGGTAGGGCGTTTGCCTTGCACGCGGCCGACCCAGGTTCGGTTCCCAGCATCCCCTGAGCACCGCCAGGGGTAATTCCTGAGCGCAGAGCCAGGAGTAACCCCTGTGCATTGCCGGGTGTGACCCAAAAAGCAAAAAAAAAAAAAAAAAAAAAAGCCGCTTATGTCCCTCAAATCCTTCCGACCCAGGGCCAGGACAAAAGCTACCAAGTGCCCAGTACAGCCCCCTCTGAAGGGGTCGGAGCCGGGGGTCATCTGAGGAGGTGTAGGAGCGTCCCTGCTGCTTTAGACCCCATTAGAAGTTCTGTCGCAGGACAGACGCCAGGCCCCTCATCTTAGTCGCTGGGAACCTGCAGCCCCTCTGGGAGGGCGGACAGATAGCGTGTGCCCCGAACACCAGAGCAGCTCTGGGAGCAAGACCAGAGCCAGGCTGTGGCCTGCGGGTGCCCGGCCCTGGACAGCGGCCCCAGCGCTCACTTTTCATTTGAAATGCTGCTCATTTTTCATTTTTGTTTTTTCCGGGTGCCCAGGACTGATGCCAGCCAGGCAGGTGCCTCCACCATCAGCCGTGGCCCTGGTTGAGCTGTTGCCAAAATTCCGCTTAAAAATCTAAGGAACCCACGTGTTAATACAAATTGTTAATGAAAATAAGCTTTATTACATCAAGTAATAAATACATACAAAGATGCAAACGTTTTTAAGTCATTTTCTTCCAGATGTTTGGGGCAACTTATGGGAGGCAAAACTGAAATCTGTCTAGTTAGTGTTGGTCGGAAAGCCTTCGGGGCCCTTGTAGGGTCTGGTGGGTCGCTCTTCTGTATTTATAACTTGTGCATTTAAGAACCTGACCTCGAAGCACTAATAGTCATGCAGATGCTTAAGCAGGAAAGTTCCCGAGAGTGGGGTCTACGCTGGCAGGGGGACCTGGAGCGCTGACGGCCCAGCGGGGCACGCTCAGGTCTGCGCATCCAAGGCCACAGCCAAGGCCAAGGTTTCCGGCACCTTTTGAGTCGATGCTTAAAGGAAAAACAGAAACAAACCCAGAGTGTTGCTAGCTATTCAAAATCGCAAATTCTAATCAACTGGGAAGGACGCCTTCTCGGGGTTCCCAGCCTAAGGAACCACAGGAAGAGAAACAGTTACGTTTTGAAAACAAGAATTCCATGTTTCCTTGGACTCCTGGCGGTGCAGCTAGGACCTGGCATTGCGCTCGGTTTCGGCCAGACACTCCCGGACCAGACCTCTGGCGTGGATGATGCCTGCAAGAAGAGCAGAGGCTCAAGGTGGCACAAACACCCGCCCAGCCCCGGTGCCCTGGCTCCGGAGTGACCACACCCGGCCTCTGAGCTGGAGAAAGCGCATGGTCAGTGCAGAAGCCGGTGGCCTCTGGGGACAGCTGCGCAGAGCTCACGCCAGCCCTGCCCAGCCCCCAAGCCCTTCTGTGTTGGTTGTAAGCCGTTTTTTTTCTTTCCTTTTTTTTGTTCCCACTCACAAGAACGAGATCAGCTAGTGGCCTTGAGACTGGCCTCAGGAGGGGGGGTCATGGAGGACATTGACATGGCCTGGGGCAGCCCTTCCCTCAGATGCCCAACCGCTCAAACCTGCCTGGCAGCTTCTCCGCGTGGCCACAGTGGTCAGTGGGATGGCCACGGCAGCTGACTTCACACCCTCACTGCCCACACGATCCCCTTCAGTCCCCGACTTCACTTGGCTCAGAGCAGGGCCTGGTTGCCCTCACCAGCTTCCTGGGGCCTCGGCCCCCACGCTGCCCTGGACCCCACCCCAACACTCGGGGGCCTGCACGGGCCTGCTGGGCCTGTCCAGCACCTGCCCTCCAGCAGCAAGACCATGGGCTCCCCCTGTGCTCGTCCCGGACAGTATCACACCAGGAGCCAGCCCCGAGCTGCTGCTGGGACTTTCACAACCCCCCGGTGCCTCCCGGATTGGCAAAATGGGTGGCCCCCACTGAAATAGAAGCCGCTTCCCCGTGCTCCCCCTTGGAGGCCAGCACCCCCAAAAGTGCAGGCGCCGCTCACCTCGCTTCAGCCGCTCCATGGCGCTCTTGCTGCCCGCGTACGTGGGCCGGATCTCCTTGCCCAGCTCCTCGATGATGGCCAGCAACTCTGCATACTTGCTCTGGGGCACCTGGCTGCTGCCACTTCCCTGGAACCCGAAGGAAAAGCGTTCAGGGGCTTGAGCCCCAAATCCAGGACCCCCGTGTGGCCGCAGCAAGGCCAGGGGCCTGGGCAGGGGTGTTGGGGCAGCTGACAGGACCAATGAGGGGACCAGCCTGTGCCCACCACGAGCAGCACCGAGTAACTCCAGGGACCCAGAGGCGGGAGGAAGAACATCTCAGGGGCTGAGGGTCCAGACGGCCAGGGGGTCCCAGACCCGGGGGTGGCAGGACTGCGAAAGTCACCAAAGGCCGCACTGAGGGAGGCCGAACCACAGAGGCCGGCCCATGGCCCCTTTTGCAGGTGTCTCTCCTTCCTCGCTGCTCTTGATCCTCCCCTGCTAGTCCTCCCCTGCTGCCCCTCCCCTCCTCGCACTTGCGGCTGCCCAGGCCACCAGCCCTCTGCAGGCCCTCGCCTGCTCCTCTCTCCTCTGCTGCCTCTGCCTCCTGGCCAAGTGCTCCCTCCTCCCCTGGGCCTGGCGGTGCTCCCCCGGGTCCTCCCGCAGCCGCCACAAGGCCAGGGCCTTGCGCTGCCTCCAGACTGCGTTTCTCGCCATCCTGCGGCTCCGGGACAGCCGCCACCTCACCCAGCAACTGCCACCCGGGTGACCTTGGAATGTGACCACATTCTGGGGACCCCAGGACCTCTCTGCGGCCGCAGCCACATGGGAGGGGATGAGTTCCAGGAAAACCCCTCCTTAGCAGCACCCCAGGAAACACACCTCCGTGAGGGCCCAGGGGCCTGGACACAGGGACACGGGGCGGGGCCATACCGGGGTACGGCCCCCAGAGAACCCAGGCAGTGCTGGAAGCCTGCCCTCCGACCCCCTTGCCCAGTACCTGTGTGTAGCCCAGGGAGGGCGGCCCGTAGTCACTGAGCAGCTGCCGGTACTGGGAGGACGAGGCCATGCTGGTGGAGGGCGCGTGGACACTGCCGGCTGGGACGAAGGAGACCATGAGATGCGGGCGCAGCACCAGCCCCGCCCGGTCTGGGCTGCATGCTGCTCTGGGCTCCAGGGCAGCCCCAGTCCATGGCCAGTGCTAATCTAACACAGGCCTCCTGGCTGGCTGGCCCAGGGCCACGGAGCCACACTCTGCGCCAAGGGGGCCTGGGGCGGTGACAGCAGGGCCTTGGGGATATGCCCACCTTGGCAGGCGCGGAGTCTACAGACAGAGCCAGAAGGTGGGGCCCATCCGGCCTTGGGGGTCCTCAGAGACACGCCCATCTGAGCCCCTCCCATGCTCCCCCAGGAGAGGGGCAGACCCAGGCATGGTCAGGGGCCAGGAGACCTCGGGCTGGCCAAGCAGAGGCCAATGGGTCTATCCAAGTGGTCATCAGCAGCCAGTCACTCTGCCCCTCCCCCCACACATGGACTCCCCTCAGCCCAGACAGCTGGTGCCAGGCAGGCCAGTCTCCAGGGGCTGGGGATGCAGGCAGGAAGGGGGTCCAGGAGCCTGACAACCAGGCAGCCCTGAGCTGGAGGCTCAGGTCCACAGTGTCGGGGACTCCGGGTGTGCTGGGTCTTCCCCTCCCCGACCGCCATCTGGCTAGGTCAGGGTCAGCCTAAAGCGTGAGAGGCACCTGCTCCCTCGGACCTGGGAGGAGCACCCGGAGTTGGGGTGCCACGCACAAGACATGCATCCTGCAGGCTCCAAGCTCACCCCAAACCTTGTGGTGTGGGCGCTCAGGCTCTCAGCCAGACCAGGCTCGGACCCGAATACCACCTCACCAGTGTCTACGGCAAGGCTCGAAGGGGGTGCCGAAGGGGAAGGGGCACAGCCCACCCCAGCACCTGGGGGCATCTAGAAGGCTCCACGTTCCCAGTGGGAGGACACACCTGCCTGCTGGCACGTGTACGAGTGTGTATGTGAGTGTGTGAGTCTATGTGAGTTGCATGCATGAGTATAAAAGTACATGTATGTGAGTGTATGCGTGTTGAGCATGTGTGTATACAAATGTGATTATATGTGAGTTGCGTATAAATGCGTAAATGAGTGTGGAGTGTGTATAAGTGTGTGAATGCGCATGTGTGAGTGTAAACGAGCTGTGCGTGTATGTGTGAGAGCAAACGTGTGACTGTCGCCTCCCAACCAGGGGCAGGGTCCGCGGAGGGGGGGGACCCCAGCTCCGTGTGTGGCCGGACGGGCCTCTCCCTCTGCGCCTCCGTTTCCAGCCGAGCCGGCAGGAGGCAGTGACCGGCTTCCCGGCGCTGGGCTTGGGTTCTGGGGCGAGGTCGTGGGCAGAGGAGACCGGCTCCCCCGTGCAGCTGCGGGAGTGACCCTATTTCTAGCTGGCCCTCCTGGGGACGCAGCAGGCGGGGCGAGAGGGTGCGGCCTCCAGGAGGCGGGCGCGGGGCTGGGGGATCCTCCCGGGACAGGTGCAGGGGCCGGGCGGGCTCCCCGCCCCCACGCAGACAAAGGCGCCGGGCCGGGCGCTGGCGGCCTTCCCGCCACTTGGGGCGCCGGGGGGGGGGGGGGCGTCTCCGGCGGGCGCGGGGGCTTTGTCTAACTCGGCCGGGGAGGGGGCGAGGGCGCCGCGCTGCTGGCGAGGGGCCGGGCGGCGCCGAGAGTCCATCTTGGATGCAAATGGCAGGGGACGCGCCGGCGGGGGTCCCCGGGGCCGGGCGTGGGCCCAGGCCAGCACGCCGAGGGGCGCGACCCGGTGCTAGCGGCCCCGGGGGGTCCCCGCCTGCGACCCGATCCCGGTGCACGGAGTCCTGCCTGGGGGTCGCCCCAGCCCTGCCGGCGCGGGGGGCCGGGTCCCCGCCGCCCCCGAGCTCCCCCGGGCCCGCGCCCGGCCGGGAAGTTGGTCCCGGCGCGCCCTGGGCTTCCGGGGTCCCGCGGTCGGGGGCGGCGGGTCCCGCTGCCAGCGTGGCTCTGGCCGCGGCCTCCCGCTGCGCGTGAGCGCCGGGACGCGGGGACAAAGCGGCCACCCCCGGCCCGCGATCCCGCCCCGTCCCTCGAGGTCCCCGGCACGACCCCGCGCCGCCTGCCAACTTCTGGCAGAGTTTCTGGGACCCCCGCTGCACCCCGGGCGCGTGGGGCGGGCGCCGCTAGGCCAGAGCCGGGGTCCCGGGGCCGGGGGCGCTGCGCCCCCGCCGCCGCCCTCACGTCCCTGGCGCCGAGCACGCCCGCGCAGGGGACCCCGCGGGTCCCGTCCTGGGCCCCCAGTGACCGGCGCGCCACGCCGAGACCCTGCGGCCCCGGAGTGCGGGGCCCGGCGGCCGGGGACCCCCGAGCGCCCCCGCGGCCCGCCGCTCCCCGCCCCCGCGGCAGGGGCCCGCGCCGCGCGCCCCGGAGACCTCGGGCGCCCGGGACCCCCACCCGGCCCGCGCCGCGCGCCCCGGAGAACTCCGGCGCCGGGGACCACCACCCCGCCCGCGCCTCGGAGAACTCGGGCGTCGGTTCCCCCTCCCGTCCTGCGCAGATCAGGGGTAAAATCCGTCTGTCCCATGAGATCGAGCTACTGCGCATGCGCATAGAAAGTG
>JAOXYA010137991.1:0-10159 GCA_028565675.1 Sorex palustris | reverse complement strand
AGGGGACCATATGGGATGCTGGGAATCGAACCTGGGTCGGCTGCGTGCAAGGCAAATGCCCTACCCGCTGTGCTATCACTCCAGCCCCCCTTTTGGGTTTTTTGACCAGATATTTTTAATTCCCTTCTCACTTCTGGTCTCAGTGCTGTGACGCAGGCCTGGCTGTGTCCCTGCTGTGGGGGCAGCATCTCCCATGCTGCCACCGTGAGCACCCAGGTTGGCCGCCTTCAGTTGTGGGGTTGCACCGTGCTTGCAGGCAGGAGGGTAGGGTGCTGCACCTGGTGGGGGCTGGTGGATCGGATGAGGTGACGGGGTCGATCCTGGGTTGACCGCGAGGCCAGTGCCTTGCCCGCCATGCTTCATCTCCTCCGGGTTAGTTCCCCTCGTTGAGACACAGTTAGGGTTGTACTTGCTGGGGGTCTCTGCGGCGCTCACGCGCGCACCACTCGGGGTCACCTTGGACATGTCAGTGCGGTGCTCACCCTGGTCTCACTCCTTTTTGCAGTGCTTACACACAGCTGGCGGTGGCTGCGGGGAACCCCAGCTGAGGTGCCGGGCTGTGCTCGGCTGTGGAGGACGGGGCTTGGCTTACGCACCGCCGCCATGCAGGGTGTGTGCTCCAAGCCGTTGTGTTCATCGTTTTGCAGCTGTGCTCCCTTTGGGCCTTCTTCCTCTGCCCTTGTCCTAGTACTTGGACCCTAGTCTTTGTTGTGACAGCCCCATTTATGCAGTTTTCACCAGAGACCCCTTTGGAATGTCCTGGGCCCCCAGCTGAGAATCTCTGCTCTGCTTCAGACTTTGCGTGTGTGCCGGGGATCCAGTTCAGTCCTTGCACACGTAGGCATGCACCTTACTCCTGGCCCAGAAACTTATTTTCTATAAATGCATAAATTTTTTTCTTTTTTGGGGTCACACCCAGTGATGCTCAGGGGTTACTCCTGGCTTTTCAATCAGGAATTAACTCCTAGCAGTGCTCAGGGGACCATATGGGATGCCAGGGATTGAACCGAGGTTGGCTGCGTGCAAGGCAAACGCCCTGCCCACTGTTCTATCGCTCTGGCCCCTACAAATACTTAATTTGATGTATTCATCAAGTCCTTTAGCAATTTTATATTTAACTCTTTGATCTTCCTGACTTTCTTTGAGATGATGTGAGGTAGTGTTGCCATTGCTGGGTTATGAATATTTATATTACAAAAGCCGCATGTTTTATTGATAGTGTCTGTGGGCTAGAAGTTCTGTGGCTTAGTTGGCTCCTTTAACTTGGGGTTTGATGCGGTCTTTGAGGGGAAGGGGAAGTTTCACCTGCACCAGTAGTTCTCAGAGCCTGCTTCTGGGGTCAGGGGTCACTCTAGGAATGACCCCTCGCCCCAGTGCTGTTTGAGGGAACTTATGTTGTGCCGGGGAGCGAACCAGAGTCAGCCGTGCGCAAGGCCAGCACCCACCAGTCTCTCACCCTCCCAGGACTGCAGGTGCCCAGAGGCTCAGCTGAGCAGGATCCTTTGTGGCTGACTCACGTGGCTCCTGACCCCGCTCATTGCTTCTGACCTGTTGGGCAAAGGTCGGAGTTCCTTGAGAACTCCCGCTCCCCAGCCTCTTTTGGCCCGTGCTTCTGCGTGGGCCATCTTATCGGCAGTCACCTGTTCCATCAGCGGGAGCCTGGGAGAGGCAGGAGAGCACTCGTTGTGCAGAAATCACTGCCTTTTGTCAGGTAAGCATGGAGGGGAATCGCTTTTGTTGTTCATTAGAAGCAAGTGATGAACTCTGCCGAGACCTTGGTGTGAAGTGCCCTGGAGCCACGTGGAAGGTGCACATGGATGTCGGTCCCGTGTGCTCTCTCTTACCATCCAGTATGGAGATGGGGTAACAAGTAGAGCTAAGGTTAGGACTGAACATGATTGTTGGGGAATAAAAGTAGCTGCTAGGTTAGTTGCAGTGACTTACAACTGAGATAGTGAAATAGAAAGGAAGGGAAATCAAGATTGGCAGGCTGTGTGACTTACTGGGAGGAAAGGTGTAGTCAAGGAAGGAAATAAAAATTGTCCTCAGTCATCCTCATTTGATATTTTGAAAAGTTTAGAGGAGAAACATATTGGGACTATAGTGATGCACTTGCTTTTTAGATGTGAATCACTTAAGTTACCAGAATGTTTTAAGGCCTTTATCCAGCCTTCTCGTAGACATAATGGACATTAGAAATGTAGATAATTGATCTTATAGTATCCAGAATTCTCTTTTTCACTACCTTATTATATTACATCTTCACAACAACTCTGTGTGTGTGTGTGTGTGTGTGTGTGTGTGTGTGTGTGGTGATGGGGTGTTGAGGCCACACCAGGTGGCGCTCGGGTGACTCCTGACTCTGCTCCAGGCTCAGCTTCTGGCCAGCTTGGGGATGACATGGGACGCAGGGGGATTGAACCGTGGTGGGCCTCGTTGCCAGCTGAGCTATTGCTGGGCCCTTCCTCAACAACTCTTTGGGGAAAGTAGAAACATCGTTTCCCTAGTTTATGTTGAAAAGGGGAACGCAGAATAAATTTGCTCTCCTTTTTTTTCTTTGGTATTGGGTCACATTTGGCAATGCTCAGGCATTACTCCTGGCTCTGCGCTCAGGAATTTCTCCTGGCTGTGCTCAGGGAATCATGGAGAGAAAATACCTTTTACCCACTATACTTTCTTCAAGCCGCTCTCTTTCCTTCCCTTCCTCTTCTTCCTCTCCTTCCTCTCCCACTTCCTTTCCGTTCTTTCTCTTACACCTGGTGGTGCTTAGGGGCTGTTCTTGGTACTGTACTTGGAAGTCGTTACTGGCATTGTCGGGCGACCACTTGTGGTGCCAGGAATCATATCAGGGTGGGCTGGGCTCCGTGCAAGGCAGGCACCTGACTTCCTGTGTCATCTCAGGCTCCCGATTTCTAGGCAGCGATTTGCAGAGGTATTGAAAGCAGACAAACTCTTTAAAGAACTGAGTCATTTTCAGTAGCTTAGGACACAGTGGTTCCATCATTTACTGGTGTTTCACTCATGCATAAACTATTTTTGAGTCCCTACCATATGTGAAGTCCTTTTTTAAAAACGTTTCATTGAATATCCATGAGATAGACTGTTCCAGGACTGTCTATGATTGGGTTTCAGTCACACAGTGACCCAGTACCCATAGCGTTCAAAATTTATTGAAGATGCATGTTTCCATTATTTGATATTCTTCATGTCAGCATTCAGAAGAATTTACAAATCTGCAGATATGCCACTTTTTTGTAAGACGAATGGAAGAGAAGTTCTCAAAGGAGGAACAGAGAAATAAAGAGGCATGTACTTTTTTCTTATTTTCGGCTTTATGCTGAACAGCCTCTTTCACAAACAGGGAGATCTTTTGTCCTCATTCAGTAAATAGGTGCAAGTCTGAATACGTATAAAAATCATTGTAGCGGTCTCTTTCCACTTACACACTCACAAGGCAAAAGTACCTATTTACAAATGGGAAAAGTTCTGCTTAAATATAATCTACTATGTATTGCTTCTGAGGTTGATTTGAATGGATAGTCAGAAATATTTGCTTCCTTTTGGGGGGTGGGCAATTGAAGGAAAGATAAGCACACATTTCTATATTTAGTGTTTTGAAGTTTCTGTGGGGGGTCAAACTTAATAAATGGCTGGAGCGCTAGCACAGTGGGTAGGGCGTTTGCCTTGCACACAGCCAACATGACCGACCCAAGTTCGATTCCTCCGCCCCTCTCGAAGAGCCCGGCAACCTACCAAGAGTATCTTGCCCGCATGGCAGAGCCTGGCGAGCTACCCGTGACGTATTCGATATGCCAAACACAGTAACAAGTGTCACAGTGGAGACGTTACTGGGCCCACTCGAGCAAATTGATGAACAACAGGAGGACAGTGACAGTGGGGGTCATATCAGCTCTGCACTCAGGGATTGCTCCTGGCTCAGGAGACCACTGGGGCTGCCGGGGATTAACCCTGTGTTGTCTGCGCGCAAGGCAAGGGCCCTGCCCATGGCACAGTTGCTCTGGCCTTAGACAGTTTTTTCAAAGTTTTTTGGGTTTGTTTGTTTTGATTTTTCACTTTTGAAAATAGAGTATTTTGTGATGGCTCCAGTTGAGTCAGTAAATTCTGCCTTTGGAAAGGATGCAGAGGGCCGGAAAGGAGCAGAGTGCTTCCCCTGCATGCAGCCAGCCCTGCTTTGACCAATATCTAATATGGTCTTCTGGGCCCGCCAGGGGTTAATTCCTGAGTGAGAGCCAAGGATAACCTTTCAGCATCACTGGGTGCGGCCACTAACAAATGAACAAATGGCCTGGGGATTCCACCTGGACCTCCTGTGGCAGAGCATGAACTCCAGCCCTTTGAGCCATCTTCCTAGACCCTTGAGAATATTCTTTATTTGGGGGGGGGGGCGTGGGGATAGATTTTGGGCCACGTCTGGTGTTCTCAGGGCTTACTCCTGGATTAGTGCTCAGGGATCATTCCTGGTGGGTTCAGAAGCGGCAATATGGTGTGGTGCCAGGCCGCATCCTCTCCCTCTGCCTATTCCGAGGGAAGAGAGGGACAGTCTTCAGTGTCCAGGCACCTGGCACGGCATCATGCCAGGAGAGGGCGCTCTGGCTCCCGCAAGGGCTCCTGTTCTGATGGTCAGAGGGACTTCTCTAGGGGCGAACTGTAGACGTTTGAGGGAGACTGAGAGGGTGAGAGGGGAGTCTCCCCTAAGAATTCTCTCGAGGGAATAACTCACTCCTTAGCATTCTGTAAACAAGTTCCCTGTTGAGGGCGTTTCTTCCCTTGCAGATCGGGCTTCAATGGACGACCTTGTGCTGTAGGCCAGCCTGGGGCTGGGGTCACCCAGTCTGTTGTACTGAATGTGAGTTGGTAGCATATTGCTGCACATCGCGTTGTCTGTGCAGTGATTAAGTGCTTGTTTCTCTACAGTGTGTATTATTAGGGGGATAGTTTGGAAAAATGTTACTTCAGTGTGGTTTTAATTAGCTTCTGAGTGAGGTTTTAACACATTTTTGAGCAGTATTCTGTTCTGGTTTGATATCCCATTAAATCAGAATGAAATAACAATTGAGAAGTTCTACAGGCACAATGATACTTAAACCCTGAAAGGTTTTTTCCTTAGATTTTTGGGTAGTTTAGAGGAGTAGGTTAATTTTAGGGTAAAAAAATTTATCAAATTTAAACTGTTGTTTCATTTTGGCTTTTTTTTTTTTGGCCATTTCCACAGTACTCAGGAGTTCCTCCCACCTCAATGATGGGGGGGGGGCGCCATCCGGTGCTGGGGATTGAATCGGGCCTCCTGCATGCAAAGCATGTGCTCACCTTCAGCCTACCTTACTGGCCTATGTAGTAGCACTGTGGCACCATCCTCCCGTTGTTCATCGATTTGCTCGAGCAGGCACCAGCAGCGTCTCCATTGTGAGACTTGTTATTATTGTTTTTGGCACATTGAATACGCCACGAGGAGCTTGCCAGGCTCTGTCATGTGGGCGGGGTACTCTCGGTAGCTTGCCAGGCTTTCCGAGAGGGGCGGAGGAATCTAACCTGGGTTGGCTGCGTGCAAGGAAAACTCCCTACCCGCTGTGCTATAACTCCGCCAAAAAGAAATATATATATATATATATATATATATTACATATATTACATAGGGCTGTAATATATGTAATATGTAATATACATGGGCTGGAGCGATAGCACAGCGGGTAGGGCGTCTGCCTTGCAAGCGGCCAACATGGCCGACCCAAGTTCAATTCCTCCACCCCTTTCGGAGAGCCTGGCAAGCTACCAAGAATATCTCACCTGCACCGCAAAGCCTGGCAAGCTACCCGTGACGTGTTCCATATGCCAAACACAGTAACAACAAAGTCTCACAATGGAGACGTTACTGGGCCTGCTCAAGCAAATCGATGAACAACGGGAGGACCGTGACCATAATATACATATGTCTATTACATATTATATAGTATATATTATATGTAATATATACATATGTTATAATGTATATATGTAATATATAAAAGTATATATATATTTCTTTTTGGCAGAGCGATAGCAAGCGGGTAGGGCGTTTGCCTTGCACACGGATCCTGGGGACGTTGGTGGTGGAAAATGTGCACTGGTGGAGGGGTGGGTGTTTGATCATTGTATGACTAAAACTCATTCTTGAAAGCTTTGTAACTGTATCTCACGGTGATTCAGTGAAACAAACAAAAGACCTGGGTTGGCCCCTGGGAGGCAAGTGCCCTGCCCGCTGTGCTATTGCTCTGGCCCTGAGGGAAGGTAGGGATGTGAGACACTGCAGAGCAAAAGTCAGGTTTCTATCATAAATGATTTGGGTCTGGGGCCAGGCAGATAGAACATTTGCCTGGCATGCAGCCAACCTAGGTTTGGTCCCTGGTGTCCCTTATGGTCCCCGAGCACCACCAGGAGTGATCCCTGAGTATAGAGCCAGGAGTGCATCCCCTGAGCACTGCTGCGTATGGCCAAAAAACCCCAAACAACATCAAAAACTTATGTGGCTCCTCTGCAGTCGGGGTCCCTCTGCTGTGCCATATCACAGCTGGTCGGACCTTCCCTCGTGCAGTGGGGCTGACTAGCTGTCCCGGGCAGCCCTCACTGCTCCTTTCGTCTGGACTCGAGTCTTGTGTCTTCCTCCCAACCTTCATGTTAGTGTAAGGGGTGCTTCATAGCTCTGGACCAGGTACCCACAGGGAAAAAAGACAAGTTTTTTCTTTTTGTTTTGGGGGCCATACCCAGGGTGCTCAGGGGTTAATTATTCTTGGCTCTGTACTCGGGAGTTAATCCTGGTGTTGCACTTGACTGACCATATGGGGTGCTGGGGATCAAATGGGTTGCCGGTTGCTGTGTGCACAGCAAATACCCTATGCTGTACTGTCTCTCCAACAACCGTTAATCTTAAAAGAATTGGAAGTCTCAGCATTGTTTGGGTCCCATCATTCTGCGTGTGTGTGTACGCGTGTGCGTGTGTGCATGTGTGTGTGCGCGTGTGTGCTTGTGCTTGTGTGTGTGTGTGTGTATGCGCAATCCCAGTCATCAGGCCGATGGCCTGCACCTGCAGGGGCTGCTTCCCTCTCTTTGGGCATCAGGCAGGACAGAGGATAAAACCTGAACTGACCATTGATAGCTTGTAGTCATCTGAATTTGCTCTGAAAATATACCCATCGCACCTTCCCCAGCCCTCCAGCCCATTTTTAGGTACGAGACCTAATTGGAAGAGTCTGAGAGCTCATAGGAAACAGATGTATATCTCCACAATGTAAATGTGCTTCTAGTCACATCGCAGATTTTGAAGGGTACCTTTTATGTTGGGCTGGAGGGATAGCACAGCGGGTAAGGTGTTTGCCTTGCACGCAGCCGATCGGGTTTGATTCCTCCGTCCCTCTCGGAGAGCCCGGCAAGCTACCAAGAGTATCTCATCCACACGGCAGAGCCTGGCAAGCTCCCCGTGGCGTATTCAATATGCCCAAAACAGTAGCAACAGGTCTCACAGTGGAGATGTTACTGGTGCCCGCTCAAGCAAATTGATGAACAACGGGAGGACAGTGCTACAGTGCAGTTCTACATTTGTTTTGAAAAAAATTCTTTGGCTCTTTTGAATAAGAAATTTGGGCTATTGAACTTCTCCTATGTGTTATGTTTTACTTCTGAGGAAAGCGTGAGTCATTTATAGAAAATACATGTATCTGCAACTACTTTAAATATTGTACAATTAATATCTTGGGATTTGTCTTCCTTTTCACTGATATTGGCTCTTTTTGTCTCTTTGAAACAGTGATCACATGGAAAATGTGTATGGCTACTTAATGAAGTACACCAACCTTGTCACCGGGTGGCAGTACAGGTGAGCCTGAGACTCCTGTGTCGTGTTACTCTCTTAAGGGACCAGTGGAGTGAGCCTGGTGGGTTTATATTCTGATACTGGCTGGAAAACACTTTAGAGGCGGGTTAACCATGTGCTCTGAGAGGCTGCCACTGCCCTCTTAGAGAGTGTTTGCAATACCTAACTTGCCCACCAAGGCCTTTGATGTGACTCTTAGGTTTCAGTTAGAATCACAATGTCACCTGTTTGGGACTTTTCAAACTTGCCACCTCCCAGACTCTTGAGCGTTTTGGAGGCCGGGACCTAGCCGAGTTTAGATAACCAGCCATCAGGAAGCAGCGAATATTTAAAACCAGTCAGTGTTCTCTAATATTTCATGGAATTAATAGTTGTAGTGTAGAGGGATTAAATTTCCATTGTTTAACGTGGTAAAATATTATGAACAAAATTTACCATTGTAACCATTTTTGAATGTGTGATTTTTTTAACACATTCACTTTGTTGCACACCCATTACTACTACTATTCTCCAGAAAATGTCATTTATTCAGACTAAAACTATAACTACTTAGCAGTATTTGCCCATCATCCCTTTCCCAGTCGTTAAAAACCTGCTCTAAATTCTCAGAATTTGACTAGATACCTTTCCCTACCCATTGTATTTTTTGGCCCCAAATATTTAGAAATTTCTACTGTGGGTTGTGATGATGATAATAGATGAATTTGCCTTCCTCACTGACTGTAAGTGGTGCGTAATATTTTTAAATGGCTTTAGTACATTTTAGAAGCATCCGTGTAAATGTGATTGTCTAAAAGACTTTGGGTTATGTTTTAAGTTCCACCAGGGAAATTAAATGGGCGTGGCATGTAGTAAGTTGGAGGTGATGGGAGAGGTCGAAATTGGATAGAAAAGCCGAGACAGGAAGGATTCCCTTAGCTGGGGCCTTGAGACTGAATGACGAAAAGACATAGAGCAGCAAAAATCCTGGTGAAACACGGAGACTTAGTCACTTGTTTCTTGCACCCCTGGCGCCATGTCCGCGTGCTGCAGGCAAACTGAAGTAACTCGAGCTCTGAATCTGTGTCGAATGTTCCAGAGAGTCTTCCTCTGACCTATCTTTGTTTTTCCTACGGGGACTTAGGACGCTTGGAGAAACTGCGCGGGTGTGCTCCGCCTTCTTGCTGTGGATTGTACTGCCCAGCAAGACACTCTCCTCAGCCTCCTTCCTTCCGCTTCCAGCTTGAGTCCTTTCAGGCGGGGTCACCTGCGTGCGATTCAGCAGCTCCTAAGTGCTGATCACTGGGAGTCAGGGGATGGTCGGGACAAGGCAGGTTCTTTCCAGCCACAGTCTTCGCAAGTCATTTTCCTCACCCTAAAATGTACTTCCCATCGGAATATACTTTAAGTTAAATTTCATTTTGATGGCACTTCACTTTGTGAAATGAAGTTGTGGCCTCTTCCAAAGATTGCCTTTCTTATTTTGGATTGCAAAAAATTAGACAAGTTATTTGATTTTTCTTCTCAAATTATTTTTCTTTAAAAGAAGTTATTTAATTTTTTTAACCACGTAGGCGGAATTTTTGTGCAGAAATTTTCTGCTAACTCTTCATTTCCCTATTTTATTTCTTCATTTTCTTAGTTAGTTAACTTGCTAAATAACCGCCCTGTCAGGCATCTGGTACGCTTCTGGGCACAGTAGCCTTGTTTTGTCCTCACTCTGTGGATTGTCGCGCAACCCACAGCCTACACATCTTTTGAAAATATTTCTCCATAAAAGGAATGAGGCAAGAACATTGGGATTAATCCACGTATAATGAAGTGTAGCCCAAATGACTGTATTATCGCCAGTATGTTCACTCGTGAGAGACATGCATGTGACTCATTTCCATCCTAACAATCCCTTGTCATCATTGCTGTATGTCTGGGTGGTGCCTTCTTTGTTGTCAAGTTTGTGGCAGTGATTTTGGAATAAGAAACATTGTTGGGATATAGCTCTACTTTGGTTTGTCCTTTCTTCCTCCCCACAGGGGACTTGGTTTTATCCGGTTACACCCATCACAGTGCTTGCTCCCAGGCACTCTCATTCCTCGGTGTTTATTGGAATATAGGTCTAAACATTTTAGGTTTAGCATCAGTATGTCCTTTCTCCCTTGCAGCAGGGATCTTAAGTTTACTGGGTTACACCCATCACAGTACTCCCAGGCACTCCCATTCCTCTGTGTTTATCTGTAAACTCCTCCAATATCTAGGTCTCTTTGTGCCCTGACACATTTCAGCCAGTCCTTGAAGTTCTCTTAACCCTTTTTTCTGAGC
>JAOXYA010137984.1:0-10159 GCA_028565675.1 Sorex palustris | reverse complement strand
ATTCAAACACCAATCCAATTCAAACACCTTTACACCTTCCCACCATCAAATTCGGGTTGTTTCCATCCCAAGTTCCAATCCCTGTCCTTTGGGATTGTGTTTTGACACAACATAAAGAATATATTTTGTATTGTCTGTTATGAAGAATTGCTGAACATGCTTACAAAAAACTGTTCATATAGAATACAGTGTGAAGATTGCTCTATTTTGGCAGGAGCCATTAAGACATTCTATAGGATATCACTAATATGTTCTTAAAGTTTGTGTGATGTGAGCTTTGGTATATATATATCTAAAAATGTGTATATATGCATATATATATACATTTCCCTCTATGATTTGTTTCCTATTGTCTGAAGTCCATCAAATATGGTATGGTATTTATGGAAAATGGGTACGGAGTATCTTATGATGTGTTGTGCGGCCCCAAAAGCGACCACGCAGTCCAGGAATATGTTCACTCATATGTGAATCTTGACCCAAGCATGTGTAAAGTGGCCTGGAGCGTGCTGGCGGTTGGGTTGTGGAGGTCAGCTGCCGGGGCTGGGTCCCTTGGCGTGGGGAGAGCTCTCACCCGCCCACCTCTGGGGTGCCGCAAGTGAAAACAGCCTGATGTGGAGTCCGGTGGCATGGTTATTGGTGCCTTATTTTATGCTTCCTTCTGGGAGAAGCAGTCGTGAGTTCTGGAAGGTTTCCGAGGAGGAGATTATCTGGGGCCGGCAGAAGGTGGTTTGTGGGTGTGACCCCTGGGTCACCGGAGACTGGGGTAATCGAGGCCCCAGTTCTTAACCACCATGCAATACTGACAGATGTTGTGATAAGGCCTAGGAAAAGTGTCCTTGGGCACCCCCTCCATTAACTAGAACGCTCAAAGTTACATGAGCAAAGGCTGTAAATCCTCAGCCAAACAAAGCCTGGAAGAAGATCATCCCTAAGGTTTTTCTTCAATAGCAAACAGCACTTGGCTGTGGGCAGCTCCGCCACCTGGTGGCCATTTGCCAGCACTGCCCCAGGCAATGCAAATGCTACTATATAAACACTGGGAAACTCCAAGGAAAGAGAAGTGGTCTGTTTGGTTTGTTTGGTTTTGGGCCACACCTTTGATACTCAAGGCTTCCTTCGTGCTCTGCATTTAAGAACCACTCCTGGCAGTGCTCAGGGGACCCTATGGGATGCCAGAGATTAAAACTGGGTCGGCCACGTGCAAGGCAAGCACCTTACCCACCATTCTCTCTGGCCTAGAGAAGCAATTTCTTATATGGGCAATTAGGAAAAGAGTCATTCCCAAAAGACCTCACTGACAACTGATTTGTCAACCAGAATGAGATGTACGGCTTTGTAAGAAGCAACTCCTTAAGCGATAGTTTATCTGACAGGGTGCTTGTCTTGCACGTGGCCGACCTGGGTTCAATCCCTGGCATCCCATTTTGTCCCTGAGCACCACCAGGAGTAATTCCTGAGTGCAGAGCCAGGAGTAACTTTAAATCATCGATGGGGGAATGAATCTTAAAAAGAAATCCTTAAACTAAAAATCCTATGCAGCAAAAGCAGAACTGAAACATCCATGTTCTTGCATGCACAGTCACATAAAAGGCAAACAATGACATTAACTAGCTCAATCGCAATGGGAAAAGAAGTGTTTCAAGACAATTTCATGGGTTAAATCTCTGAGGTGATTGTACATATTAAAATATGTACTGTTGAGGGTATGGTGCCACCAGCAGGACTACCTGTACCTTCGGGGCAAGTTCATCAGCAGCCTGATGGTGCCATCAGACTTCCTGATACCCCAAAATTGCTGGCATCCCAAGAAATTTTGTGCCTCTGGCCAGATCCCAAGAACATGCATCCAAGTTTACAAAGAAATTAAACAGCCGGAAGTTAGGTATGCAGGATCCACACCCACAAACCACCTCCGGCTCAGCTATACAAGCTCATTTATTGACCTTATTTCAGAGACTCATAAATGCTGAAAGGGTTCAAAAGCCGCAGTTAGGGTCGGCAGCCCAAAAGTCAACAGTTTATTTCTCTAGAAAAGATGGAAACAAGGGCCATGATCCAGAGACACACAAAAGAATCTTCGAACCGAGCAGCTGGCTCCAGACTTTAAGCCAGGCTGATTTGACTGTAGTGTCTCAGATAGGGGCAGGCGTCGTCCTTCCAGCTGCCCACTAAGAGCCCTGGAAGCCACAAACTATCAGAACCCAATGAGAAGTGCAAGTACACGAATTCAGTGATGGTAAAGTCCAGGCCTCAAGGGATAGGGGATGGGCGTGTCCTTCTCATCTCCCAGTCCCCATGGGACCCTGAAAGTCACACCCACAAACTGTCTCTGGCTGCTACATAAGCTCCTTAATGACCATGATCCAGAGACATACAAAAAAATCTCTGAGTGGGGTATGATGCCTCCAGCAGGTCAATCTGTACCTGTGAGGCAAATGCATCAGCAACCTGATGATGCCTTCAGGCTTCCAGATACCCCAAATTTGCTGCTGTGCCTTTGGCCAGATCCCAACAATTTGGGGCCAAGTTTACCAAAAAAGTAAACGACCAAACGTTAGATATATGGGAGACAAACCCACAAACCACTTCTGGCTCAGCTATATAATTGGAGGCAAGGCCTCTCTGGTTCCTGATCAAACTGCTTAACGGCCGTGATACCAGAGACTCAGAAACAAATCTTGGAAATGAACGGCTTTTGGCAAAAATGCATACAGTCCCTGCAGTAGGTTACCAGCGCTGGGCCACCCGAAGTGGGAATAGGTTTTATGCCTTGGCCTCTTCCCCCTGGTGGCTTGGTGGCCACCATCCTCCAGAGGCCATTGGACAGTCAGGTTTGGGCCCCCAGTGACGAGACATGCAGGGCCTCACAGGATGGGGGTGGAGCCAGCCATTTCCTCCCTGCCTAAACAAGACCCCGAGTCGCCACCCACAAATGGACTCTCAGGCTCCTGATCAAACTGCTTAACGACCATGATCCTAGAGGCTCAGAAACAAATATTGAAACCCACTGGTTTTTGGCAGAAATGCGTCTAGACTCCGCAATAGATTACCAGAGCCAGGCCACCACAGGGGGGAAAGGATGCTGTTCCACTGCCTGCTCTCCCTTGGTGGCTAGGTGGCCGCCGTCCCCCAAAGGCTATTGGACATTTAGGTTTGGGCCTGCAGTGATGAGTCACACAGGGCCTCATGGGATGCAGGTGGAACCAGTCCTTTCCTCCCTGCCCCAATGAGACCCTGAGTCGCTGCCCACGAACGGCTTCTCTGGCTCCTGATCAAGCTCCTTAATGGCCATGATCTCAGAGACTCACGAGCAAATCTCGGAACCCAGCAGGTTTGGGCAGAAATCCCTCCAGATTTAATTGTTAAAATTTTGAAATTCCAAAATTGCACGGCCACTACTGCCACTGCGTAATATCATATGGTATTCATAATCAGCAATAGAAAACAAATTGTCTACTGTTCCCTTTTCAGCAGATCTGAGTGTTGGGGTAAAATTCCAAATAATAATGGTGGGTTTGGTGTCAAAATATTGAATGTAATCAAAGTAGAGAGAGAGTAATGTGGAAATCGTCAGACCCATAGGTAGGGGGAGGGTGTGGGATGGTGGGTATACTAGGGTTTTTGGTGGTGGAAAATGGGTGCTGGTGAAGGGATGGGTGTATCATCATTGTATGATCGAGACTCAAACCCGAAAGCTTTGTAACTGCTCTCACGGTGATTCAATAAATAAATTTATAAAAAAAAGAAAAAAAGAGAAGAAGCTCTGAACTGAGCAGCTCCCTACAGAGATTGCTCCAGACCCTAATTACCTAAAGAATTCCAGGAGAGTGCGGTCATGACATCTTATGCTATTCATTACAGGCAATACAAAAGTGAGTATGGAGGAGATTGTCTGCCATAGAGGCAGGGGGAAGGGTGGGGTGGTGGGATAGTGGGGACCTTGGTGGTGAAAGATGTGCAGTAGTGGAGGGTTGCGTGATAGATTATTTTATGACTGAAACTCAAAGAAGAAAGCTTTATAACTGTATCTCATGGGGATAAAAAATAAAATAATAATAATAAAATAAAAAACATTTTGAATAAAAAATAAAGTAATGTGGAGTTCATGCCCAATTAAACCAGCTTAATTAATGGCCGAATAAATAGCAGTACACTTAAATTATAAAAAAAAATAAAATAATAAAGATTCACTGACCAAAAAAAAATATGCACCGGGACCAGAGAAATAGTACAGCGACTGGGGTTCGATCATCGGCATTTCGTATGGTTCCCTGAGTTATTCCTTTGTGCAGAGCCAGGATCACCGGGTGTTTTCCCTACCCCCAAACAAAAGCCAAATTGGCCCGGCTGCCCCCTGGCCGTCACCTGGCTCCAGCCTCACCCACAGGTTTTCATCTGTGTCCTCAGCAAGTTCTGAGTCTCCACCCTGTCAGACTCGCCCTCCTGTCAGACTCACCCTCCGAGGACTTTTGAGGTGGAGTCTGGACTTTATAAGGATGGTACCTCCTTATAAGGCTTCCCCCAGATCCCCTTGTAAACTGGCAAACAGTCCAGTCACTCCCCACACCCCCCCTGATCACCTTCCTTCTCGAAGTCAGACACGATATTCCACAGGTGTATTTGGTCTGTGACTTACCAGCCTTCACCACTTGTCAGTTTTCAGGTGGTGCTCAGGGCTTCCTCCTGGCTCTGCTCTCAGGGATCACTTCTGACAGTGCTTGGGGATCATACAGGTTGTAGGGGGTTGAACTTGGCATCAGCCACATACATGGCAAGTGCCTTACCTGCTGTATTGTCTTCCAGCCCTGACTGTATCAGATTTGAATCTGAAAATCAGTCTGAAAATTTAACATCTGCACTGTAGAGACAAGCCACATATCAATTCTGTCTTTTTTTTAAATTTTGGGTCACACCTGGTGATGCATAGGGGTTACTTCTTCATGCATTCAGGAGTTACTCCTGGTGTTGCTCAGGGGACCATATGGGATTCTGGGAATCGAACCTGGTTCGGTCTCATGCAAGGCAAATGTCCTACCCGCTGTGATATAGCTCCAGTTCCTCATTTCTGTCTTTTATTTCTCATCGGAATTTTGAAAGTTTCTTCTTTTGTCTTTTTACATCTTACTAAATGAATACACAGGACTTTGGGGGCATCTATTATGAATAAGTATAAACATCTTGTGTTTTTTAATTAATTAAGTTTTTAATGGATCCCCGTGGAGTTCTTGTGTGTTTTATCTGCAAACAATTTTATCTGCAAACTAATGCAAGGAAATGTACTCATGTGTAGGCAATCTCATGGATCATGACAGTTAATAGTCCAGGGGTTAAGGCGCTTGCCTGGCATGTGGATGACTCGGGTATTATCCCTGCACCCCTAAGCATAGAGTGATTCTTGAGCAGAGAGACCAGAGGCAACCCAGAAATATTGCTGGGCGTGGTCCATAACTAAGAAAAATTCAAAATTAAAATATCAGAGCACCAGTTCTAGAATTGCATTCTTGGACTCAGTCCTAGCTCTGCCCATTTGATCTAGGTAAGATATGTAATATTTTAGGTTGCCAGTTCATCATCTAGAAAATGAAAATTACAGTGTGTTTGCTGAAGAATTGCTTTGAGAAGGAATGAGATATATGTATATGCATATCTATGACCTTAGAACAGTGCCTAGTAGAATTTTACATAAATATTACTTTCTACTTTCCAAACTACCTGTGATTAATTTTTGTAAAAAAATACTCATTTTTGGGGGGTCTTGTTCTCTTTTTTACTTTTATTATATGAGAGCTTTATATGAGAGTCTTTAGTATATGAAAACACATACCACTGAATGTGCAGGAGCGATAGTACAGCAGATAGGGCACTTTCCTTGCATGGGGCCAACCCAGGTTCAATCCGGAGCAGCCCATATTGTCTCTGAGCCCTGCCAGGTGTAATTCCTGAGTGCAGAGTCAGTAGTTACCCTTGAATCTTGTGGCGTGTGGCCCCCAAACTAATATATATGTATAAACGTGTGTGTGTGTGTGTGTCTGTGTATAGTATATATCACTGTCACTGTCACTGTCATCCTGTTGTTCATCGACTTGCTCGAGCGGCCCCAGTAACATTGTGGGACTTGTTACTGTGTTTGGCATATCGAATACATCATGGGTAGCTTGCCAGACTTTGCTGTGCGGGCGAGATACTCTCTGTAGCTTGCCGGGCTCTCCAAGAGGAGCGGGGGAATTGAACCTGGCTCGGTTGGGCCAGCAGCTTGTGAGGCAAACGCCCTACCACTGTGCTATTGCTCCAGCCCATCATGTATAATGATTTTCACATACAATTGATATTTTATGCTTATTAATTTTAATATTGGAGCTTTGTTATTCAACCAACTTAAACTATAGAATTGTATCAACAGTTGTGGGTTTTCTCTAAATCAAAATAAATTTAAAAAATTAAAATCAGGCAATATAGTTCATAATACTGACATCCATTTGGTGTGATCCTATTATTCTGACCACAATGGCCATTGCTAAGATCACCAAGGATCCCACTATCACTGAAATGCCGTGTTGCTGACCCTCTTTCTTTCCTGTGGCCCTCAGTAAAATGTCCACACAGAACACCCTAATGGAGGCCACTCTTTCCTTGCCCAGTTGTGTATTCTGCTCTCTGATTTTCCTTGCTCTCTCTTGCAGATAAATCTGGAATCATTGAATGCTTTCCTTAACTTCACTTAGGGCTGGATCAAAGCTCTCTTCATTGTTAATTCACATAATGGTACAGGTGGATGTGATCACGGACCTGCTGCTCTCCCACCTTGAATATTGACCTCCATTTTTATTTTATTGACTCCTGCACAGACTTTGGCCTCCAGAAGAAGTGGATCTTCCTGCAGGAGTCCGTCACTGATGCATCTGCTTTAGTCTGTGTTTCCCCCCAACAAAAGTTTACTTACTTGTTTGATTTTTCTTTTTGCTTTTGATACAAAAATGTTTTTCTGATTACCCCTCCCTTTAGTCCTTTTCTCTTCAGATTCAGTCTGTTCAGACCCTCACCTTCATTCCTAGAGGGTTTGGATCTCTGAGGCATCTGGGAGACACATTCCTGTATCACTTCAGTCAGACCCAAGGCAGAGTGGAAGGTGTTGTGTCCTCCCATGAATGGAAACACAATCTGCATTCGTTATGACATCTTGCTCTAAAAATATGCAGTTCTCTATTCTTTTCTTTAAAGAATGCAATAGTATTTCTATTTTTTACAAATTAATTTGCATAATGTCATATTGTTATTTTTAAATTTACATAATTAAAATGCACATGTAAAGAAAGTGAACTTTCAAGATGTGGGGAATTTCTTTTGGGTCTCAAGTCGTCTATTGCAGTCACCACAAGCTGATATTTGGCAGTCAAAGCCCTCAAAACACCTAGAATTCTAATGTTTGGAAACCATGCTGGTATTTGCTTACTTGAAACCAGGGGGCATGGAGAGGTAGGAGGTGGGATGGTTTACAGAGTCAAAAGGTTTCTATGCACCAACTTAAAATGCTTGATAGTGGATTGTTTATTGTAATTTGGCAGGAGGGAGATCTGCATTTGAAATCAGGAATCTGGGAAAATACAGTCGCTGGGACATTTCCAAACTCTGAGAAATGTATGCTCAGCAATTATGGTCCTGAGGTTCAATGTGACCCTGTGAATAGTATTGTGTATGCACTTACTGTGTGTGTATACACACCCGTATGTGCATGTCAGCGTGAGTGTGTCAGCTCCTATGCACACCTGTGTCTTTGTGTGCCTGTCCCTATGTCTCTTCTCTTGGGAGATCTCCACTTCTGCCGTTAGTCCCGGTTCTGATGAGGACCACAAAGAAACCCCAATGCCATTCTCCAGTCACACTGGACAGTCCAACACATTTGTTTCAATGAACATTCAGCAACATATACTCATGCAAACAACACACAGATTAGACATCTATCCATCTACTAATATAACATCAATACCTTTCTCTAAACAACATACATGTGTTGGCTGATACAGATAATGTATCTGTTGCCTAATGTACATAATGAAGCTTTAATATAGATGTAAACATACTCACATCCAACACATATATAAACATATATAAACCACTCACACACATATACACACACCACCACATATATGCATACATACCACACACAACAACCACACATGTATACATTTTTAGAGACACACACCTTGCAGACTCATGTACCTACAATCATCCATTTCAGTCCTAAAACGGTCTGCTTAGTGAGTAAAAACTGTGGGAACGGTTGTGCTGGTTTTACTAGAAACCAAATTATTTAATACAAGATTTTTTTGCTTGTGATTATATGCAGTTTATGGACTGATAATTTTTGCATACAAAACAAATCATTAACTATGAGCTCTTCTTTGCATATTTCATTCCTTCTTTTAGTTTCCTGTTCCTCCAAGCCTATGCCAAGTTGAAAGTGTGAAAATTAATATACAGAAACTCTACTTAAATGAGGGACCATGTAGGCACAACAAGCAAATTAGAGTATTAATAAGTTTTCATCTTCTACTGGAAAACAACTGCTTTTTTCCCCATGCAGCCCGATGAAGAGGAGGTTTCTCCCTATTCAACAACAGCTCAACCAATCAGAGATGTCATAGTCAAGTCAATGACAAGACACCACACATCAAAGTTCCAGTTTCCTCCAATCAGCTCTTTAGCTACAATAGTCCTTCCATAATCTATGCAAGTGGATCGCCAGCTTTTGTTCTAAAAAGAGGTATTCTTCTAATAAGACACCTCATTGCACCTTCCAAACTGTCTTTTCGTTATTGTTTCTGTGAGCATATTTTGTTGGTAAAATAACTGTTTGGCTTTTGTTTGAAGACAGAAAAAGGAAATAAATGTATTTGAAGCACGAATTTTCTGTTATGAAATAAACATATCTAGTTAATTAAAATACAAACATCAAGAATGAGCACCAGCCAAAGATCTGGAGAGGAAAGTTGGAGGGTTTTAGACAATACAACTGGTATAGAAAGATGTGGTACTCAACAAGCAACAGAGTTCAGGGAGATGAGTATCCATCGGGGATGGATGTATCATCCAGGGAGATGGAGAACATTTTTGTTGGTGTTTTTGTTGTTTGGTTTGGTTTGGGGGCCATACTCAGTGGTGCTGGGGCATACTTCTGGCATCAGGCCAGGGATAACTCCTGGTGGTGCTCAGGAGACTATATGGGATCCTGGGGATCAAACTCTGATTGACCACATGCAAGGCAGCACCCAGTTCTCTGTACTATAACTCCAGTCCCTGGAGAAGATGTTTGGAGAGCTGAAAAATAAGAGGGGCTGCCATGCAGGGAAATGAGGGAGCGGGATACAACCAAAGCCAGAGAGCAAATAGTTTGAACGTGAGTGATGGCTTTCTATACCAGCAGCAACCAATGGCCACAGACTTGTTAGTGTCTTAAAGCCAAACTGGCATATCCCCTTACAGTTCTGCACATCAGACTTTGAACAAGGTTTCAGTGGACAAATTTCCAGATAGCCGAAGAGTACAGGCACCCATTTCTGGAGGGTAGGGACAAAATCTGTATCTGTGCCTTTTCTACTTATAAAAGCCTCCCACATTCCTTGGCTTCTGCATGTTTTCCTTTTGTATTTTTAGGCACCATGATTTGCGATACAGTTAAGATAGGGTTTCATACTTGCAACATTCCAACTCAATACTCTCCCCACTAGTATATCTCTCCCTTACACGAACCTCCTCTTTCTGTCCCCGCCCCCTATCCCGCCCCCTATCCCCCCGCCTCTGTGGCAGGCACATTCCTTTTTACTCTCTCTCTCCTTTTGGATGTTACAGTTTGCAATATGGGTACTAAACGGTCATCATGTTTGGTACATACTCTACTTTCAGCACACATCTCCCATCCTGAGCGAACCTTCCAACAATCATTTACTTTGCGGTCCCTTCTCTATCCCAGCTGCTTTTTTCCCAAGCATGTAAGGCCAGCTTCCAAGCCATGGAGCGATCTTCCTGGCCATTATCTCTACTATCCTTGGGTGTTTGGCAAACTGGCAGGCTACCGAATGTAGCCTGCCCACACGACAGAGTCTGGCAAACTCCCCGTGGCGTACCCAATATGCCAAATACCAGTAACAATGATGGGTCT
>JAOXYA010137966.1:0-10159 GCA_028565675.1 Sorex palustris | reverse complement strand
ATTAGGACAGCAAGCAATATCAAGAGGATAATACAGAAGAAGAAAATTATGGGGGACGGGGGGGGGTGGATAACCGTTTTTAGCACTGCACGGTAGCACTGTCCTCCCGTTGTTCATCAATTTGCTCGAGCAGGCCCAGTAACGTCCCCATCGTGAGACTTGCTGTTACTGTGTTTAGCCTATTGAATACTCCACGGGTAGCTTGCAGGGCTGGAGCGATAGCACAGCGGTAGGGTGTTTGCCTTGCGTGCAGTCGGCCTGGCCGAGCCGGGTTCGATTCCTCTGCCCCTCTCAGAGAGTCCGGCTCGCCCACGCGACAAAAGCCTGGCAAGCTATCCGTGGAACCCTATTTATCTTATTTTTTAATTTTTATTATAATTTATTAGAATTATTTATTTATAAATTTATAAATTATTTGTAAATTTATTAGAATTTATTAGAATTTCATGAGGTACAGTTGTAGACTTACAAATTTTTGTGCTTGGGTTTCAATTATACAATGATCAAACCAAGAAAAAAAAAACTGCAGCCCCCCAAAAAAGAAAATGAACAAGATACTCACAGAAACTATGGAAAGAAAATGTGAATGCTCTTTTTATCTAAGTGCTGAATTTGAAAACGCCGCTGAGGCAAGATGGGGCCTCACAGGTGACACCCAAGACGCTTGATATAGCTTGGCGGACAGAAGGTAAGAAAATTATAAGGTAACGTCCAATAAACACGTGGCAATCCGCTGGAAGCCACGAAGAATGACCCGAGGGAGGAACTCAGTTGGTCAGGACAGGTTTGACCTAAGGAGGCGGGAAGCAGCAGTCAGCGTCAGGAGGGCAGGCCCGGAGGAGTGTGTGAGGCCCTGGGGGTCAAATCTGGAAGTGGTCACGATGGGGAAAGTGAGGCACCGCCCCTGATGCTGTCCCACACAGCAGCCTGGTCCCGGGAGAGACGCTCTGTGTGAGATGGTCTCGTGCAGCATGAATGAAAAAAAAAAAAAGATATGAGACGGGGCATTTTAGGAAACAGAAATAAACCCACGGTCCAACCCAAATAAATCTCAGGCACCAGCAAAGAGCTGAAAGGCGGAATCTTCAAGATCACTAGAAAGCAGCCCTGGGTGTCTGTCGCTCCCAGGGGCCAGTGGGAGACGGGAAGGAGGAAGCCCAGGAGACCGGGAGGAACGGTGATGAGTTTGTCAGAAATGCCCCAAACACCAAAGAATGCAAGGAGCAAATGAGAAACTTGGGGGGAGGGGAGGGTTACCTTCAACACGGCCAAAGGTCCTCATAGACGTGGCGAAGAAGAAAAATTATTTACCCGGTTGGCAGGAAGCCCCAGGGATAAACAAACAAGGCTTTTGTTGTCTAAGTTTCCTC
Source organism: Sorex palustris (assembly GCA_028565675.1). NCBI lineage: Eukaryota > Metazoa > Chordata > Mammalia > Eulipotyphla > Soricidae > Sorex > Sorex palustris. Next base: position 8,789 of record JAOXYA010137966.1, on the reverse strand, counting down.
TGAAATGCAAACATACAAGTACAAGTGGACGAGACTTAGAAACATCACCATGAATCAACGTGAGAAACCAGGACCAGGGGTTTGAGCCACTCAACTCATGTCCGTTGTGAAGTCCCCTCAGCCCCGTGGACGGGGTGGGGTATAATCACGTGGGCTGAGTCCAGGCACTTTTAGGAAAGGTTCACGTGACTCTGGCCCATAACTCCCACAACTCAGGATCCTGCCCCAAGGACAGAGATGGGCTCCAAATCACGCACACGTCATACACACACACACACACACACACACACACACACAGACACACACACTCACACACACATACACACACGCACACGCACACACAGAGACCCACACTCACATACAGACACACACACACACACACACACACACACACACACATACACACATGAGTACAGGACATTCCTTCCAGCGAGGGGCCCAGGCAGATAGGAGTAATGCAACACTCAGGCCACCAGCGTCCACGGAGAAGTATTTCTGAACAGATGCCCGGAAAAGTGTCCCCCCACTTGGGGACAGAGTCCACGGGATCAGCATGATACTTAAGAACGGTTCCAGGGGCTGGAGCAATAGTACAACGGGTAGGGCGTTTGTCTGGCAAGCGGCTGACCCGGGTTCAATTCCCAGCATCCCATATGGTCCCTCGAGCACCGCCAGGAGTAATTCCTGAGTGCAGAGCCAGGAGTAATCCCTGAGCATCGCTGAGTGTGACTCAAAAAGGAGGAAAAAAAAAAAAAAGAGGAATGGTTCCACCGCCTCATTTTTGAATCGGCCCCAGAATACTTTGGGGCCGAAGAAGACGACGTTGGCTGGGGCTGTTTTTACGTCTCTTCAGGTGACTGTCCCTCTCGCCATCCCACCACAGGCCCGTCAACTCCGAGTCCCATTTGCTGAAAACGCGACCCCACCTGATAGTTTACACGGTAAATGTTACGCACAGAAACAGAAAGGAAAAAAAATAGTCTATTTTAGACTTTCTTCTTGAACTGATGGTGGCCCCGTGCACAGTTTTCTGGATTTAAAAGAAAATAAAGCTCGTGAGACGACACTGCGATCCTACGTGGATCCGTGGGGGAAATATTCCACCACGATTCCAAAAAAATTCTGTTCCAGCTCAACCCGGCATGCGAGATTTTCTTTCCTGCGCAGATTGCTATTAATAATTTTGTGTACTAATAGTATACAAAAAGTAATGTTCAGAAAGCAACCCCGTACTCAAAATTAAATTAAGATACTGGAAGTGGTTGGGATGTATAATTCTGATTTTGGCACACCAAATAGGAAAGTAAGGCCGTGACCACAAGTATGCCCTGACTCTTTTTTCCAGCTCAAATTCAATAAAAGATTTTTTTCCACCTAAACTTGGGCAACTCAACTGCCAGACATTTGTTGTCTGGTGCCACCCAAAACTTGTTCTCTTTCTTAATTCTAAGCCTCCGGTATTAGACGAGTTATTGAACAGAGCAAGAAAAAAAAAAAGTATGCACTGAAATGCAATTAGGAGTTATTGGATTCAGAGCTGAATTGGCCTGAATCAGTTTATCACTCGGGACCTCGATTTGGACCAGACCTATCCCCGTGCTGAAAACGATCTGGGTCAAGACAAGCTCAGTGAAAAAAAAATCTCGGGTTGTGGAGACGTAAAAGAAATATGTGAGTCGAGGCCAAACCAGCCGATCTAAAAGTAGGTACTCGACAAGATCACTCATAACCGTTGCCCTTCCGTGGCTGAATCAAACATCACGTCTCCAAAGGGCGCGTCATTTCCATCGAATCTTTCCCAGCACTGTTGGGGTTTGGGGTTTGTTCTTCTTCAAGCTGCCGACACCAGTCAGGGCAGTGCTGGAACATTCCCCAAGCCCGAGGAGATGTTCTGTCCCCAGGACGCCAAACACCAGCGCAAGGAACTCTGCGAGTTTCCACGGCATAAAGGAAGCCGGTCACTTCTTTCGCTGGGGCGAGGTTTGCTCTGCCCACTCAGATGCAAGGCGGGTGACTCAGTGCTAACCAGACTCTTCACTGTGTTCAACAAGGCAGAAGAGGAAAGAAGTTGAGACGAGGCCAAAAAAAAAAAAAAAGTGATTTTTTTTTCCCCTCCCTCCCCGTTTGACCTCTGAAGAGTCAGAGAACTGGAGCTTTTCCGAAACTGAAGTCAATTCACGGAGTGACGTGACAGGTAATTACCACTGGGCGGATGTCATTTGTGGCTAAGCCGTGACTCAATGCCCGGTATTGATCGGGCCTCTCTCATGAACATCCCCCCCCCGTGCCCCACCCCAAAAGCATCTGAGTTCCTCAGCACCGAAATACCACTTTTACCTCAGCGCGTCTGGCTGCCACGGCAAGAGCTGGTGCGTCCCAGGCGGCGAATGAGAGCAAACTGGGTTAAATTTTCCCCTTTCGACTTTTTCCCTATTCCTGGAGGACTTTTGTCTCAGAAACAGCCGCCGCACCCCTGCGACTTCTGTCTTGTCACCGAAAGCAGGAACTGGGGCTTCTGGTCGCGCCCCGGTTCAGGGGTGGCCCCGAGCAGCGCGGGGGTGCAGGCAGCGTGTGACCGTTGTGACACGTGACCGTTGTGAACGGTTCACAGACGGGAGTTGGAAATCGCGGGTGGGGCACCAGAGAGGGAGGGAAGCCACGATTCAAAAGACGCGGTTTTTCGAGAGAGTCGGAGGGAAGGTGCCTGCCACAGAGGCAGAGGGTGGGAAGGGGCAGGGGTGGCGGGAGGGACACTGGGGACATTTGGGGGTGGAGAACGGGCACGGGGTAGAGGGAGGGGTGCGTGAACATCGTGTGACTGGAACGCAATCACGAAAGTGTGTAAGTCTGTAACTGCATCTCCCGGTGATTCATTAAAATAAGAATAAATAAATAAATAAAAAGAAGACACTGTTTTCCGCGGGTGTGGCCGCCTGCTCCAGGGGGCAGGGACAGGACACACCTCCCGCCAGCCCTCAACAAAGGCAGCGCTGGCCGTGGGAAGAATCGAATCGGCCCAGCCTGGCACTTCCAAGGGACTCTGAGATGACTTCCTTCTGTTTTGTTTTGTTTTGTTTTGTTTTTAATGGTATTGGGGGGCAGGGGCCCGAGAAGGGGTCTGTGTGCAAGGCCAGTTTCTGGTGACCCCCAGTGGGGGACGTCCACGGGACTGGACACGGGATGCGAGGCAAGTGTCCAGTCTCTTCTGCCTTCTGCCACGTCTCTCCTCAGACTTCACTAGTCTGTGCGTAGGGGAGGGGGCATTTACACCTCGATGCTAAATGTCTGGAAACAGACAGGCGGCAGAGGGCCACGGTGTTTCCTGTCCCTTGTTCCCGCTGATGCCACCTTTCTCAGAGAGCAGAGCCTAAGCCATCCGCTCAGAGCCCAGCCCCGACTCCGCCGTGTACATCTGTCTGCATGCTCAAAGCCAGAGGATAAATACCGGGCCGAGAAATTCTCAATGGCTTGAAAACCATCTTTCTGGAGTCATTCAACCCTCTGATGTTCCTATGACTGCACTTGGAAAAAAAAAAATTTAAGTTTACTAAAAATAAGATCTTTTTTAAAAAAAACTAAATAAGAGAGTACTCATGTTTACCATGTTTAAAAAAAAAATGTTTGTGAGGCCCGAGGGAGAGAGTCACACCAAGGCAGCGTCATTCCTTACACACACAAGAACTAAATAAGGGGGTTCAGACCACAGGGAGACCAAAGCCCACCACACACTCACCCCGCAGAAGTGCAGGCTTCTTTCTGAAACCCCCGAGGGACTGACTGACGTCGGCTACCAGCGCCACGGAAGCTGCCGCTGCGGTGACCAAGTGACCCACACTTGGACCGTAAAGTCCAAAAAGCTGCTTCTTCATATGCACGAAGAAGTTCAGGTCTCAGGGAGACATTCGAATCAGATGATGCTCAGACTGAATTTTATCCAAAGTTTTCACTTTCCCCCCTCCCCAGATTTTATGAAAACACCATGGGGGTGAGGAAGGTGGTCGTCGCTGGGTCTTGGACGGACAGCATTCCAGATTTTTCTCTAATGTGATCCTGTTACCGACAAAGTCAACGACTTTCTCCATCGGATGGAAAAGTCAGGTGAGTAATGGGACTGTGGTGCAAAATACCGGGGAGGGAGGAGAAGGAGAAGAAGGGTGGTAAGAGAGAGGGAAGGAGGGAGAGAGGGAGGGAAGGAGAGGGAGGGAGAGGGCATGTGACTGAGGGCCATGGGGAGGGTCCCAGTCCCTGTGCCCCGGATGCAGGTGATGCTTCTCCCTCCCAAGTACCCAGCGTCGGCCACACACCAGCAGGACGCACAGGCACGGGGGGTCCAGCAGAGCCCGAGGCTCACGGTGCGGGAGCCCAGGGAATGGGCAGGTCGGCCGTCAGGACCAGGGCTGCGGAGAGAGGACAGACCAGGAGGCCGCCTCACACGCAGGGCCCTGGGTTCCATCCTTAGCACCACAAAGAGGTGCCTCCCCTCGCCGGGAGTGAGCCCCGAGCACCCCCAGGCGCAGCCCCCAAACCAGGGAGACACAGGGCGCACTCGGTCCCTTCCCACTGCCCATACAGGCTCTTGGGGGAGACCCGGCTGGCGGGGGAGGTGCAGACAACAAGGGCTGGGCCCAGCCCTGCGCCACCCACAGCCGCAGGCCACAGGCCACCTGTCTCCGGGGAACACGGTGCATCGGCCCGAGGCCTCCTGTGAGCGCCTGAGATGTGGGTTCCTAGTCCCATGGGGGCTGCGGGCCGGAAGGCTCTAGAAAGTTCCCCCACCTCCCCCCCTCCAACCGCTCGAGGTTGTCCACGTGGCGTGAGGGCAGAGGGTGACGCTGGCGGAGGCCCAGGGCCGCCTGCCTCGGGCACGAGGAGGGAGCCCAAAACTGGCGCAGGGAGACCCCCGGGGCCCGAGCAACGGTTCCCCCGACCCGGCGACTCTTGGCGCACAACCACCAACGGCCAGGCGCGTCGTGTGTCTTGTGAGCGAGCGTTTCTGCTGCCAAGAGGAGCTCAGGCCGGGCCTGCCAGGGGATCAGGCTCCAGTGATCCGGGAAGCACAGGCCAGAGCCTCTGCGTCAGCGGCCGTGGAGGGGAGCAGGCGAGGAGAAAGGGGGTGAGAAGGAGTTTCTCCAACCCTCCCTGGCCGACCCTAGTGTGGGTCCCAGCCCGAGCGTCGCTGGCGCTGCCCGGCAGGAGCCTTCGTTCCGCCAGGGTAAAACGAGAAGCAGAACCAATGGGCGGCGGCGGCAGCGCTGCTGTCCAGGGCCCAACAGGCGGCTCTGTTCGCAGCCTGCTGCGGCCGTGACTCACGCGGGGCTTCCGGCGGGCGCTGGGACAGAACCGGGCCGTGGCGCGGACCACATCAGTCGCCCCCGCCTTCCGGCGCCGCCAGCACCGTGGCCTTTTGTCACCCTGCCGGAGGCGTGTGCACACACACATGTAAATAACATGCACACACATGCAAACTTGAGTGCATACACATGCACACACATGCACACATACACACACAGGCACGAACATGTACACACGTACACACACATATTTGCACGCACATGCAGACAACATGCACACGCACACACATACACACATGCACACGTACACACACAGGCACAAACACGCACACACGCTTGCAGACACAAACATGCACGCACATGTACACACGCACACAGACATGCACACGTGTGCATGCACGCACACACGTGCGCACGCACACGCACACACACATGCACACGTGGACCGAAAACAAAAACGCAAACGGCAAAATGGTGCTGTTTCCATTCATACTCAAATACGTCCCCCTCTTTCCTTCCTCCCTCGCTGTCTCCTGTCTGTCTGTCTCTCTCTCTCCCCCCGCCCACTTGACCCCTACTTCCATCTTCACCTACTGCAAAGTAGGACACACGGCAAGGACCAGCTGGAGGCAGAGAGAAGAGTAAGGTTGGGGGGGGGGCGGTGCCAAGGCGGCCTGGGGCAGCTCGGAAACTCGCTCCCTGTGGCCTTGCTTCCACCAGCACCCCTGAGTGACGGCACGTGGGCGGGAGCCCAGCACCCAGGAAGGGCCGTCCCAGCGGGACCCCACGCGCCCCCCCCCCAGCTCTCCTAGAGGGCCTCAGTCCTCCTAGAGGGCTCGGCACAGAGCTGGAGAGCATCCTGGCCCCAGGCAGCCCCACAATCCGCCCGAAACTGGGGCGGTGCTGGGAGTCAGGTGCTCGCCTGTGTGTAGGCCCCCGGAGGGGCTTCCAGGGGCTTCCTGGCCATGGGCAGGGGGGCTGCAGAGTGGGTGGGAGAGAGTCGAGGCCTGCGCGGGGGGTCCCCGCGGCAGGAGCCCCGAGGGAGAGCGTGACGGCAGATGGGCCACGGGTAAGGGTCCGGCAGCTCTGCCGCACCCGCCCCGCGCCACCCGCCCGGCTGCCACCAGGAAAAATAAGTTTCTGCCAAGGAACCTCTTCACGGCACAAGAAGCTGCCTGTGCCTGAGGCCACCGTGTCACGGGCGGCCCTGGAGAGGGCTGGTCCCCGCGCCACTCCAGGATATGGAGTTCTGAGACCACGAGAGGAAGCCCGAGCCCAGGGCACCAGAGCCCCCGGCGGCCCTGCAGCCACTCGGCCCTGACCCGAGGCCGCCCGGCGCCACTGGGAAGTGGCCAAGGGGACACGCCGGGCGGGCGGCCTCGTCCCAGCGCCCAGGGAGCAGCCCGACCCACAGCCAGACTGTGGTTTTCTGCCGCACGGAGCAGATAATGGGCGTCTGTTCCCCACGCGCTTTCCCAGAATGGGCTTGTTCCCCGACGCCCCTGGGACCTGGCGCTCCTGGTCTGCCGTGAGCCGGCAGAGACGGGCTGGGGCAAGAGGGCGTCTGGCTCCTGCCGGCCCGCCCAGGGCTCGGCCCCGGGGCTGTGAAGCTCCTGGAAATGGCCGAGAGTCTCGCCAGAAAGATCGTCCCTGGTTCCAACGATGGGGTTGAAGATACACGCGCGCGCACACACACACACACACACACACTCACACGTGTGTGCATGACTATGACTCTGTTTATGTGTGTCTCCGTGTCTCTGTGTATGTAGTGTCCATGTAGGCATGTTTCTGGGTGTGTGACTATCAGCTCTCTGTGTGTTTCTGTATCTGTGTGTATCTGTATCTGTATGTGTCTGTGTACATGTGTGTGTCTGTAAGTCTGTGTGACTGTGTGTGTCTGTACCTGTGTATGCGCACAAGTTTCTGTGTGTCTGTGTATGTGTGTGTGTATCTGTGTAGTTGTGTGTCTGCGTCTGAGTATATGAGTGTGCTTGTGTGTCTGTGTATATGTGCCTATGTGTGTCTGAGTGTGTGCATGTATATCTGTGTACATGTACATGCATGTGTGTCCATGTATGTCCGTGTATCTGTGCATGTGTGTCCATTTATGTTTGTGCATGTATGCCCGTGGAGATGTGTGCATGTGTGTCTGTGTGTATATGTGTGTCCATGCACATGTGTGTGCCTGTGCGTCTGTGGAGATGTGTGTCTGTGTGTGTACGTCCGAGAAGGCCCTGGCTGCGTGTCCACGGTGGCCGTGGTCCAAGATCCGCAGTCAGGAAGCAGGAGGCCCACGAGTGGTCCCTGGACAGGGCCCAGCAGTACAGCTCAGGAGTGAACCCTGAGGAGTCTCAGATGGGGCAAGACCCTGGGCCCCATCCCCCTGGGCCCCAAGGGGGACAGACACCCAGAGCGAGCAGGGGCTGGCACCCAGCTCCCACCATCTCTGCGGCCCCTGGGCCTGGCGTGTGGTTCCAGGGGTCGAACCCGCGGCCTCATACATGCCCAGCAGGTGCTGTCATGAACCAGCTATGACCATCCCGGATTCAAGTGGACGCGCTCCTGGAAGACCCAACGGCCACGCGCAGCACAGCCCAGAAGGAGAGACACCAACCCAGTGGCCGCACACAGCAAGACAGACCCTTCCCCGGGAAGAGACCCCCACCCCGAAGCTGTCGAGCCCAACCCCCAGCCCCAGCCCGCGGGCAGGAAGCTCTGGCCCGATTCTCAGCTGCAAAGAACAACAACAAAAAAGAACCCGACCCAAGGTGAGATGAAGGTGGCGGGTGCAGGCCCCGAGGAAGGGGACCCCGCGCCCCCCCCCCCCGCCCCCACCCAGACCCCCGCCCGCCCGGCCGGCCCGGCTGTCCTGTCTGGGGCTGAATGAGCCCGTGACATTCTTCACATGCTCGCCAGAACACATCAGCTGCCTATTTTAAAATAAACCCACAAAATGGGGCAAAGTCCACGCCAAATAAGGACTCCGCTTCTAAATATAAATCCAACGCAGCCACCGTGGGCAAGATCAGAATTATTTAAAAAAAAAAAATTTTTTTTTTTCTTTAAAAAGCCTCCACTTCTGAAGAACGAGAGGGGAAGTTCAATCCCAACGTTTGTGGGATTCCTGTGCCTTTATGGTCAACCCATGAACGGAAATAACCCGCTTTTATTCCATTTGGATATATCCTATTGGCACCGGGGAGAAGATGGAGACGCGGCCATACGAGCACAAACAAACTCGAGTCCTAGATTATTAGGAGGGGGGAAAAAAAAAATGCTGGGATTCCAGAGGGCTTCCAGACCTCATTACCAATTCCGCCGGCCACTTTCAGGGGGCGGAAACAGACAAGCACCCAACGCTTCGTTATCTGGGTTCCTCCCAGTGAGGAGAAAGCAACTCGGGGCAAGGTGAGAATCCGAGGGAGGGCTCCTTGAAAAGCTGGACCAGCTGGAAAGAAAAAACGCGATTTTAACGTCCTGGGGGGGGGGGGGGGG
>JAOXYA010137949.1:0-10160 GCA_028565675.1 Sorex palustris | reverse complement strand
CCACCACCAGGCAGGCGCCGGCGATTGGGGCCCGCTGCTGCCCGGAGCGGGGTGCCCGGGGTCGCGCCCCAGAGTCGAGCCCCCCGGCGCAGGCGGGAGGGAGCGAGCCGGGCCTGTGCGGCGGGGCTCTTTCGCTCCCGCGTGCTCCCGGAGTGCGAGTGGCGGGGCGGCCGAGGCACCCGCGTGGCCGCTTCATTGAGACGCGGTGGCCAATGAGCTCTCCCGGCCCCACCGAGCGCCTGGCCCCTGGGTGTGGGCCAATGGGCGGTTCAGGAATGCTGGGCCGCGTTCGCTGCTGGCCCCGACCAAAAAAAAAAAAAAACGACTGAAGAAGGGAATCTGGGCGGACACGTGCTTCGCCGGGGACCTTAAGGCAGAGATCTTTTGAAGCACGCCTAGAAAAAAAAAAAGCATGCCTTTAGCTAAAATGTCACAGCTTCTTGGTCTGTTTTTTTTCGCCCCCCCCCCAACCTTTGTGTGTGGCTTAATGCCTAACTTGGCATCGCGCTCGGCTGTTCTGTTTTTTTTTTCTTTAATCTGTTTTGTGCTTCTTTTTTCCCCCTTTAATCACTATAGGAAGCTGTTACTTGCAAAAAAAATGGGGAAGCTTAGTATTGCCTCCATTTCGTAGGGGGAAAACTTACCCAGTGTCGGGTAATATGCCTTTAGTGGAACGGTTGTAATCGCATTATCTAGGAAGTCTTGGCACAGAAGAACTCATGACTTAGGAACTGTCTTATTAAGTGAATAACAAATTGTTTTACTCTGGCACATTAAATGTTACCAGGCGTATTTGTTAGAAGATCTTAATAGGGGCCGAAGAGATGGCTCAACGGGCATAAGTGCTTGCTTTGCATGCGGGTCCCACATCTACATGGTGAGCGCACTGGGAGGGACCCCAAAACTACAACGAAGTTATTCTTACAGGAAGAGGTGTTTTACTTCGAGTTCCTGAACAAAAATTCTAGAATTAAACCAAGACGTCTTTCTTAAAGATTGAGTTTCCTGAGTGAAGGTGAGGGAGAAACTTGTAAGGACAACTTAGCTTTAGCTTTGCTCTGTGTGTGGGTTGCTAGGAATTGAACCCAAGACCTTGCACATGTCTGCCGACTGCTGATTCCATTATGGCCTGAGCCACATCCTCGACACTTTCGTTTCTTCTTTAATCAGGTTAAAATAGTATTGCTACCACAGTGTCAAAAGTTAAGCTTTGAAGGACAGAATATATCTTTGAAGTCTGTGATTTAGTACTATATATTTTGTAGAAACTTAATTTCATTAAAAATTATTTTGACAGGTAGCATATTCAAGCTGTTGACAGCAAGTAAGAACTGACTGAAAAGTTGGTTTTAACTGAGAAGTCCATTACTCATCATCCTCAACATTTTCAGTGACCTGCCACATGGATCTGATGTTAGTTTAGTTACTGAGGGTTTAAAAAAAAACTAGAAAATTAATAGACTTTAAGTCATCTAAAAATCCATAACCTATCAAGAAGACCCAATGGATACTGCTTTCTGAGGAAGGTTGCTGGATCCAGATACCTTGAAAGACTCAATCAGTCATCTAACACAAAATTAAAATGGTTGATTGTGTGGTTTGGAATGTTAGATTTTAATTTAAACAGCATTTAATTCTGCTTTCTGTTTCTTCATCTCTGAAATGGAGGCATGGGTACCTACCTCTTGGGATAGTTGAGGATTAAGTAGATAATAGGTTTAAAGTGTCTGAGACATAGTAACTACTATTTGAATTAGATGTTAATAACCTTTTTGTCTTTGCTCTTGGACACTTTTCTTCCCTCTTCCTCCTCTTTGCAGTAACCAGAAAAAGAAATGTACCCGATTTGTAGTCCAAAAGGGGAAGTAAAGGAGATAAAACCTGGGGGAATTTTAGCTTGCTGCATTTTATCTTTTTGCTTAAAAGTAGAAAACTTTGTAGCGGTTTTGTTTTTAGTTGATACAAAAGGCTACAACGATGATTCCCGAAGAAGGCAATATTTGCCCCTAAGAGCAGGTGCTAAGTGTTCTCTCCCCCACCCACCTCCCCAGGGGGTAGTGGGACAATAAGTTTAGGAACTTCTGGCCTAGATAGTCCTTCTCTCATAGGTCTATTCTATTTAAAATGTAAGTAGAATTATAACTGTAGGGTTGTAGAAACAAAAGGACCGTATTTAAATCAATTAATTGCCGTTTATTAAACAATGTAGGGACATGAAAGGGGGTACATAGGGACTGAGGAGGCTGCCCAATGGCAGAGTGCATGCTTCACACAAGTGTTCTGAGAGGTAACATTGGAGGTGTTAAAGGGAAAGGCTTTTTCTAGGAGCCAGGGAATATGGGTCAGTGATGAAGCATGGGTCGTGAATTTGATTCAAGGTTCAAAGCACGCACAAAAAAGAAAACCTTTCCCAAAATGATGCAGATACTAGAAATAGAAAATCCGAATGACCCTCAAACCATCACATCATGAATTAGTCGTTATTCATACCATAAAGAAAACTCTAAGGGTCAGATGTAGAGATCTTACCTTGCATATGTGAGACATTGTTGGAGTTAATATCTGCCATCTCCAAAACACAGTCAAGGGTCAGATATCCGGGAACACACAAAGAAGAGATGATTCCTTTTTTGGTTCTGGGCTAACCGCCTGGCCTTAGCAGGGCTTGATCATGTGCCAGTGATCAAACATACGGAGCATTCACTCAGCCCAGGAAATAATAAGTAAAGGGGACACTAACCAGCTTATTTTAGTATTAACATAATTGATTAGAAATCACGACAAATGAAGAAACTTGAAGTCAATTTTGCTCAGTTGTTATGTGATTTGATAGTTTCCTTGGCTCTAGCCTAAGTGGTGCTCAAGGGCTCTCCTCAAGATTGACCCCTAACAGTGCTCAGGTAAGCAGTCCTGGTGCCTCAGTGTGTCTGCGGTTTGCAGTATGAGCTTCTTAACCTCTGTACTGTATCTCTGTGTGGCTTGACAGTTTCTTAAATATGTCTTTCACATGACACCGTCAGTTTGATGGCACCTTTACCCTGGAGAACATGAAATATTTGTTCATATCTGAGTGTCCATAATACTTTTACTTGTAAGGACCCCAAAGAGTGCAAATAGATAAATTGTGAAGTGGGCTTACAAAAGAATAATTATCAATAATAAAAACCAAATTGTTACACCTAACAATAATTGTTGTAGAATGAAAAAACTATGCGTTTCTAAATGAGAAATAAATGCATGCTTGAGAGTTTCGTAGATTACAGAGGCATAAAGGACCTTTTGGAATTGGTTGGAAGTGAAGAAGTCTATCTCTGGTGTTCATTTTACTTATTTTTGTTTTTGGGTCACACCCAGCGATGCACAGGGGCTACTCCTGGTTCATGCACTCAGGAATCACTCCTGGCGGTGCTCAGGGGACCATATGGAATGCTGGCAATTGAACCCAGGGCATTCAAGGCACACGCCCTACCTGCTGTGCTATTGCTCCAGCCCCCCTGGTGTTCATTTTAATGTACTTGTCAAAATCTCTCTGTTTTTGAGCCTCACCTGGAGATACTCAGGGCTTACTACTGGCTCTGTGCTCAGGAATTGTACCTGGTGGTGGGGGTAGGATAATCATAAAGGATACTGGGATGGAACTCCAGATTGGCTGTGTGTCTGGCAAGTGCCCTACCTACTGTCATATCTCTCCAACCCCCATCAGAATCTTTTATTGGTGAGCGAGGCCCTCACTAGCATTTCTCAAGGGACCCTGAGAGCCTCCTTGGGTAGTACTTGGGCATCCAGGTAGAGAGAGGCAGTTCGGTCTCCGGATCCTGTGGGGCCAGGAACATCACAGGAAGATTAGACCTGTGCACCTATGCTATCTTTTTGGCCCACATGTCAGAATCTTTTAAAGTGTAAAGGGGTTAGGGAACACCACCTGAATTCACTCTTAAGCACAGCCAGAAGTAGCTCCCTGAGCCCTGCAAGGTGGGGCCCCAAAACCAAAGACAAGAAATGTAAATAAGGGATTAGGATTATATAGCTATATAGCTATAGCACTATAATAGTAGAACTAATTGCCAGTACTAATATAGAAGATGGGTAGATGACTCCAGAGAGATTTAGGGCTCTGTGCTGGTCACTGCCAGGAAGAGTAAGTAGTCCTAAAACAAAAATTACAGTTTAAGCAGTTTAAGATCTGTAACTGATATGAAAATAGATGGGTGCATATCTCCTGGCAAGCTCCCTGTGACGTATTCCATATGCCAAAAACAGTAACAGCAAGTCTCACAATTTGTTGTGAGACGTTACTGGTGCCCACTCGAGCAAATCGATAAACAACAGGAGGACAGTGTACAGTAACTTATTTCTATAGAGTTTGCACCTCTTTCAACTCTTTAGTATATTGCGTTTTTAACTTAATTTGCACCAAATGACACTTGGGGATTATTTCTCAGCTCTTTGAGAGGCGTGGTATCACTCCTGACTGTTTTTTGGGGGGTTGGGGTGGAGGGTTCTTGATGGAACCAGAATCTCCCACATGAACACATTCACTCTGGGCTTTTTGTTTCTGATTAATGGCCACACCCTGAAGTTCTTCCCAACTGAGAGTTTAGGGATTGCTCCTCCCAGCAGTGCCCAGGAGACTATGCTGTGCCAGGGGGTTCTACACAAAGTTTGTGTTCCAGCTCTTTGAGCTGAAAGAAGATTTTACTGATTTCTCAGTATGCTTTTGCTTTCCTCTAGATTGGAAGGGAGCCTTGTACTGGTATGGCTTGGGTTAAAGAATACTGATTGTTGGTATCTTGGAGAAATGAGAACAGGTATATTGAAAGAGAATATTTTACAGAATGTTTAAATACGGAGCCGAGGGATAATACAGCAGATAGGGCACTTGCCTTGGGCTGACCCAGGTTCGGTCCCCAGGTTTGATCCCCAGCATCCCATATGGTCCTCTGAGCCTGCCAAGTGTGGCTGCAAAACAAAACAGCCCCAGCATTTAAATTTGGAATGTGAAAAATCAGAGGGAATGATATCTTCGATCTAACATGTAGTTTTCCCTTAAAATTTCTGGATTTCAGAGGTATATTGACTGAAAATCAATAAACATACAATAGCTTTGCCAAAATGTTGGAACAAACAAGAGTATCTTACTAGAAATACCAGAAAATAAATTTTGGAGCTAGGGAGACAGCTTAAGTGCTCTATAGATCCTTTGCTTAGATTCTGTGTGCCTGAGCCCCAGGTCTGATCCCTCTCTCTAGGTAGATCCCTGAGTACTACAGCAGTGCCCTCCACCCCCTAAGTAAACAGTGAAATCTGAGTGAGATGCCTGAAAATTTGCTCTTTCAGGATCAGATTGGCTTTTTTCCCCCCCATAGTTGTAGACCTGATAATATTAACTGGACAGGGACATATTATTGACAGTTATGTGAAAATATGAAAAACTAGATTTTTTTTTGTTTTGTTTTTGGCTCAGGGTTACTCTTTGCTTCTCACTCAGGAATGACTATGGTGTGCTCAGTGAGGCCGCACAGTATGTAGGATGCTGGGAATTGAACCCTGGTCAGCCACTTGCAAGGCAAGCACCCTACCCGCAATTCTCTCTCTCTTTTTCTCTCTGTAGCCCCCAAAACTAAAATTTCTGAAGTTAGTTTGTGCTAGTAATGTTCTCTTTCTTACTTTTTCAGTTTTATAAGTGACAATACAATTTTTCATTACAGAATCAGGGGCACTTGAAAAGACTTGTATTCCCGGAACTCATGCCATGACTATATCATTGCCAGGTTCTGCTATCTGTAATTTACGTTGTAGGAATTTACAAGTCATTGCCAGAAAACCTTTTAGTGTTAAAGTTTGGAGTAGAAACGCTTCCTATTGAATTCAACTTCTCACAAGAGTTTTCTCTTTTATTTTTAGAGGCCTACTAACAGTGATCCAGGAATCAGGGATCTCTAACCTGGGCCTCCCAGGAGACACTCTGTCCCTTGAGCCATTTCCCCAGTCCCCAAACTACCCATTATTTTAAGGACACGTTGAAAACAATACTAAAGGGGACATAGATGTAGTTGTACAGATAATGACTTAAATTTTGGGTAAAATTTGGGATGGAAATTTAATTTGTGGTTTTTGTTTTTGGGTCACACCCCACTGCTCAGGGCTTATTTATACACAGTGGTGCCCAGGACTCATTCCTGCCTCTGTGTTCAGGGATCACTTCCAGCAGTGTTTGGGGTATCAGGTATGGTTCTGGGGATTGGACCCAGGCCACTGCATGCAAGGCAAGTAAGTATATCAAGCCCAAGATGGAATTTTAATGCTATGATTATAATTAGTGTATTTTAGGTTGACTTATTTGAACCCAAAAAAGGGCAAAAACTGGACATCTAAATTGCCCTGGGAAGGATTTGAAGTCCTCCAAATTTAACTGCTGGTCCTCTGAATTTAACTTCCAGTCAGCCTTGGCTTATTTGGGTGGTTCTTGTATATTTTTTTAATTGAATTTTTGGGGGGAGGGGCACACTAACTTACCATGGGGGCGGGGCAGAGAACACAACTACTTCCAGCTCTGTACTCAGAGATCCACCCCAGGCTTCCTGCATCCAAAGTATGCACATAGCTCTGAGCTATCTTTTTGGCCCTGTTATTTTTGTGCCAAACTCCATTGTCCTTCCATGCAGTGCCTAGGATCAAACCCAGGGCTCCATTATGCAGGGCATGTGCTACAGCTTTTTGAGCTACCTTCTAGACAGACCGTAATTTCAGGTTTTAACCTTTGGGATGTTTTGGGGAAAAGGGGATTCCGGGGTTGACTTCATGGGCAGGGGAGATTGCTGAGATTAGCTGAGATTACTCTTGGCAGTGCTGGGAGAAGATGGGGCAATTGAAACTGACAAATGCAGTATCAGTGTATCAAAGGCATCAAACTAGGGTCAGTTGCATACAACAGAAGCACCTTACCCATGTACTATCTCTGGTCTCCCTTAAAGATACTTTTTGTTTTTGTTTTGTTTTGTTTTTGAGCTCAGAACTTAGTCCTGGCTCTGTGCTCAGGGACTGCAGAACTCGCTCTTGAAGGCCATTGGGGACTATATGGGATGATAGGGATTGAACACAGGTCAGCAACATTCAAGGCAAGCACCCTACTGATTGTATATCACATTGTATCAGCACTCTAGTCCCAAAATACTTTTGAATTAAAGGCTTGGATGAGATGTAGAGGTAATGTAATTTTAATTAGTAAGGAAGGGTTCTGAAATGATGGCGTATCAGCTAGGGTCACAAATGGCAAATACTTTGGGAGTGAGGTGTTGTTTTTTTCATATAGGACGATTGCTAAGTTTTTACTTAAGGAAACAATCCACTAGAGATTAAATTAACTGCAGGTAAATTTCGGTTTTGGGGTGGTGGGGTTCTGTTTTTTTTTTTTATGGTGGTGGGGGTGAATGGAACCGTGGGTTTTATATATGCAAGGTGTACTCAGAGATACAGTCTGCACTTAGAGGCCTTTTGTTTCTTTTCGTTTGGGGATCACACCAGGTAGTACTGTGGGTTTACTCCTGGCTCTATTCCGAGGGATCATATCTGGTGGGATTTGGGGCCATATGTAGTGCCAGGAATCAAACCCAGATCACAATAATGTACCTTGCCTACTGTACTATCTCTTCAGTTCCTCACCCAGAGACTTTGGACATCCACTGCACTGCACCACACTGTGACTTATGAAGAATGCATGTCAGCCCATAAAGGTGGTCTCCAAGACCCATGGCTAGGAGATGGCTCAAAGGTGCTGGAGCATGTTCTTTGCATCCACATTCCTGAGTTTAATCCCATCCATTCTGGGACACTGTAGTTTTCCAGCATTGATGGTATGACCCAAAAATCAGGATGGCGTTCTGGGGAGATAGACCTTGCATGCTGAAGACCTGAATTCAAAAAAAGGTGATGAATGAAACACAGCCTTCTGCCAGCAGTTTTCTATTCTCTCATTTCATTGTTAAATTGTGGTGAATAAAAATCTGACCTTGAAATTTTGCTGTTGTTAGTACAGATTGCTAGACCTTTTTCATTCTTTTTCATTCACCTACTTGACACTAATATTCCTTCACCTGTTCTCATCCTTAGCAAACACCCTTGTGAGTAAAGTCTTACCTACAGCATTTCTATTTTGATTTAATTACGTACTTAAGAAATGTAATGTTCTCAAAATAACAATTACACTGTAGCTTGTGATTGGGTTTTTTTTTTAAGACTGCATAATCCATTTGATGTATGCCACATTCTTTATTAATGCCTTGATGTGGATTTCTGGGTCACTTTAACCCCCACTCCTCCCACTGACACACCGTGAATAAAAATGAACATTGATGTGCAAGTATGAGAACGGGCTGAGAAGTAGAGTTTCACAGGCAGCTTGCAATTTGTGTTATAGATCACCTGACTCCTGGCTATCTCCCTAAGAGTTATAGATGACTTGGGTGAATTGAGGACTGAGGGAGACACACCTTAGTCACCAAGGTTTAGGTCTGGTAAAATCTTCTAGAGTCACCTATGTGATACGGACTGGGCCATACAAGGCAGTTTGTCAAGCTACACCTGACTCTGCACTAGAGAACTGGTCCTCATCAGCCAGGTTCTTGAGAAAAGTTACCAGCTTTCATGTTAGGTTATAATCACACAATGATCGAACACCCATCCTTCTACCAGTGCACAATCCCCACCACCAGTCTCCCCAGTATATCCCCCATCCTATCTTCTGCCCTCTCCCCCACCTCCACCCCCCCGCCCCCTGTGCCTTCATGGCAGACAATGTTCCCCATACTCTCTACTTTTGGGCATTATGGTTTGCAATACAGACACTGAGAGGTCAATCATGTTTGGTCCATTGTCTACTTTCGGCACACATCTCCCATCCCGACTGATTCCTCCAGCCATCATTTTCTTAGTGATTCCTTCTCTTCCATCTGCATTCTCCCCTCCACTCATGAGGCAGGCTTCCAGCTATGGGGCAGTCCTCCCAGTCCTTGTGTCTACTGTTCTTAGGTGTCAGCTTTATGTTATGTTATTCTGTACTCTACAAATGAGTGCAGTCCTTCAACGTCTGTCCCTCTTTCTGACTCATTTCACTTAGCATGATACTTGCCACGTCTATCCACTTATAAGCAAATTTCATGATAGCTAACAGCTGCATAGTATTCCATTGTGTAGATATAACAAAATTTCTTTAACCAGTCATCTGTTCTAGGGCAATTGGGGTTGTTTCCAGATTTTGGCTATTATGAACAGTGCTGCAACGAACATATAGGTACAGCTGTCATTTCTACTGGGGGTTTATTGTTCCATATGAATTTCAGGAGTGTTTTGTTTATTTCTTTGAAAAATGTCATGGGTATCCTGACAGAGACCGCATTGTTTGTATAGTGCTTTGGGCAGTATTGCCATTTTGATAATGTTAATCCTCCGTGTCCATGAGCAGGGGATGTGTCTCCATTTCCTGGTGTCCTCTTTTTATTTCTTGAAGTGTTTTGTAGTTTTCCTTGTATAGGTCCTTCACTTCTTTGGTTAGACTGATTCCAAGATACTTTATTTTCTGAGGTACAATTGTGAACAGGATTGTTTTTTTAATGTCTCTTCTCCTTCGTTATTTGTGTATAAGAAAGCCATGGACTTTCGGGTGTTGATTTTGTACCCTGCCACTTTACTATATCGACCTATTGTTTCTAGAAGTTTTTCTGTAGAGTCTTTAGGGTTTTCTAAGTATAGTATCATATCATCTGCAAATAGTGATAGCTTGACCTCTTCCTTTCCTATCTGTATGCCTTTGATATCTTTATCTTGTCTAACTGCAATGACCAGGACTTCCAGTACTATATTGAATAGGAGCGTCAAAAGTGGGCAACCTTGTCTTGTGCCCGATCTTAGAGGCAAAGCTCTTAGTTTTCCCCATTGAAAATGATATTTGCCATGGGCTTGTGGTAGATGGCTTTGACTATATTGAGGAAAGTTCCTTTGATGCCTATTTTGCTGAAAGTTTTCATCATAAACAGGTGCTGGATCTTGTCAAATGCTTCCTCTGCATCTATTGATACAATCATAAGGTTTTTATCTTTTCTTTTGTTGATATGATGGATTATGTTGATCGATTTCCGAATGTTAAACCATCCTTGCATCCCTGG